>JAHWFP010109102.1:83565-99443 GCA_023313725.1 Lithobius niger | reverse complement strand
TACGCAACATAACGAGTTCTATTTGAAGCACCGTTAGTAAAATAGTTCAATGCTGCGAGCACAAAAACCAACGCTACGACTGGACGACTAGCGTTCGTTACGATAGGCCTAACCAGTTTGTTATAACGGGGGTTTTCGCTTCGACGGAAAACTGAACAAAACTTGTCCATCGTTAAATGGTCCCACCAAAATGTTAATGTTAGGTTACCATACTGTAATTCCGGAAGACTCCTTCTTGAAATGAACGACGACACTATCGGCAAAATAATATGCACGTCGCACAAATGTCCGTGTCACAAAACCACGCACGTCTGCTACCACTGTAGGAAAATGTCCGCGTTACTCCAGCGAATTCCTAGTCCTACAAATTACTGTGTTGTTTCAAAGAAGGTCCCAAAGAATAACTAAAGTTCAACTGTTTATTTAACAGTGACATTGCAAAAGTTACAACAAATGACACACGCTTGACCACATGGCTTAAACAGCATGACTGCAGCTTGCAGCTCATGCTGCCTGCATCGACCCCAGAACGTGAGTAAGCGTTCGCTCCATCCTAAACCAGAAGTTAACTCCCCACCAGGCTAAAGCGCTCGACAAGCCGGATGTTTTTTTCTCCAGGCTAACATAGTGCATAATTGCCGACCGGGCTTTTCCGTCACTCTTTCCTGAACTGGGGGAAAGTACATTTTTAGATTCCAGGCTTTTTAACAATCCCTTGAAATATAGGCTACTAAACAATAATATGAATAGGCTAAGCTTAATATAAATAAATTCTCTTTGATGAGAAGAACCACATTTACTGTTAGCAGGCTATGCTTACAACCAACACATCTCGCAGGCACCGTCCTCTTGTCATTCATCCTCTACTAGTCCTTCGGTCCTCTGACGTACGCTCCGCCATCCGCTTCTGTCCTTGCCATCACCAGCCTTCGCTGGTCCTCTTGGATCATCGGCCAGCCTTCACCTACCTTTCATCCATCAACTCTCCTGCGGACGGGGCTCTCCATCCTATTTATCTCCATGTCCCATTCCAGTCCTCCGCATCCTACTGCCCCTGGTCCTCTACCAGTTCTGCCCACGTTTATACCTCCGGGATAAGGGCATAAGCTCTCTAAGATAGGCCTGCACGTATCAGTCTATAGTTCCCCGAGCCCTACTCCTGGGCTCTTGGATGTGTTCCTCACAGGACACTTTTCACACTCCTATCGTTACCCCTCGCTCCTCTGCTCGTGGGAGGGGGGGGGCACTTGATCCCATTCAGAACAACAATGTCACGATCCTCACCACCCTTCCTTCCCCTTACTAGGCCTTTGTCTGTAAGGCAGGGGCAGGATAGGACGCTGCCCACCACATTAGGTGATCTATTTTCTTCTTCCCTCAGAGCCAGGCTGTCCGCCTTGTTTCCAGCTTCACGCCATGCTCTACATCCGACCTAATCTTCGGTACCGCCGTCTTTATGCCTCGTGCTAACGGGACGCCAGGGGATGGCTCCTCATCCTGCACTCGTCATTCCGCATCCCCTCCGGTCCCACCGGTTGCAGATACTGTTGCAGCCACGTCCGCCGTACTATCCTCTTCTTTCTGAGCCGTCCTGATACCTAGGGACACTGCAGCTACGTCCCCGATCCCTTGCAGTTAACCTTCTCCAGCACGGAACCTACATTCTCTTGCCAACAGACTCCCTCGTGCCGAGGAGCGATACACTTGCTTAAAAAAGCGTCAACTTGAAACTCGAAAAGTTGCTGCCAAGTTAGCATCCTCTGCAGGATCGTAACTTACTCCTCTAGATTTGTCCTCGCGTTCATCCCATCCTTCGGTAACATTCACCACTTAGCAGACCAGTGAACCACTCACTCCATCCTCGGTACGTCCCCTCATGGACTCCTCACTCCAAGTCTTTAAACGAAAGGCTCCAGTTTTAGATTACACGACAGTCTGGCTTGCCTCCATCCTTTGATGACACAAGCTTTCCCTTGAGAATGCTGGTCCTTTTGCCGCCCTGGACGATCCGCCTCGTCCTATCCTGTCCGCTCAGTTGCCTCCTCGAGTCCCTCCTGAGGACAAGGACTCTTGATTTCTGTTGCTCACCAAACCGTCCCTCTCGGACCAACCTACCCTACCGTTCCAAGGAAACCCTGATCCTTCCGAGATTCCACTACCAGGACTGCTGAAATTAATCGAGGGGATGGTCCCCGATTGTTTTCTTTACAGGCCATCCTCTTCCTCCAAATTGGACTGATCGCAACCTGGTTTCCACTACTACTCTCCCTCCTCATGGTTTTCCCGTGACAGTTAACCATCTCCAGTATATGTCCACGTCCGTTACATAACGTCTCCCGCTTTTCGCCAACCTCTGCCGCCGCCCTCCGCCTTCTGCATCGTCCTACCCCTCGATCCCCTGCTTGGGACGACAAGGAGGGGGGATGACTTGCTCCCTCTGGGCCTGCAATACCACGATCCTCATCATATTCGACCTCCAACAGCCTCATCCAATCCCCGCCATTCGGCTGGCTAAGCGTCGGGCATGATCATTCCTCCCGACAAGCTATCCAGGGCAAACATCCGCATTACAACCAACACCCTATACGGCGACCTCTGCACAACTGCCTGCTATCCTACTAGCGGCCCATCCTCCTTGTTCTCTGGACATTTCACCAATCCTACCGTCGACCTACACCTCTCTCCGCTTCCAGCAGTGTTTCATAGACCTCTAAAATTGAGGGCATGATACCTCTCTGCACCACCACCATCCGTGCATCCTCCTGCACAGCCTCTCTTGGTTCTTCCTTCCTACGTCAATCACCGCGGGTGCTCCTGCTGGGCACTCCCCATGTTTCTGTACTATACACTGTTATTCGATGGTTGGTCAACGTACTCCGCTTCTCCGCAAGGGTCTCATACAGCGGCCTCGTCCGTTCCTCAGATCAGGATCCTCTCCGCCCTATCTGGGTTCACCAAGTCCTTCCTCCAGTCCTCCGGAAAGACCGCCCTCTTCTGGGTCCTCCTCTCTCGGGACCAGGGACGTTTCGCTACAACTTTATGGGTGGCTACTACTTTCCGCCTCCTCCGCTCACCAGGCACTCTTGAAGACCGAGACCGTTGCCTCCAGGACCGTGCGGTCCTCCACCAAAAAAAAGGGTTTAGGACAACCACTGGAAACGGTGGTTTCATTGATGTATTGCTTACCAGGTCCATCCAATCGATCCACCCTTACACGATCTCCTCCGTTTCCTGACCTCCTTCTTTACCGAAGGTTTACGGGGATCCTCCCATCCTGGTCTATAGGTCGGCATTGAATGCACCACTCTCCTCACCGACTATAAGTTCTCTTCCCGACGTTTCCCGACTGGGGTCTTTCCATCGTCCTAGCGGCGCTGATAACTCCACCTTCTAAACCTTAGCCTCCGCACGCCTAAGCCACCTCACTAAGAAGACTGTATTCCTGGTAGCTCTGGCTGCTTGCCTCCGATGCAGCGGACTACAAGCCCTATCCGCCGAGGAGCGTGATTATTTTCCCCTGCCAGATTTTCGAAGCGTTGCCCTCACTGCCGGCTCCTCCTTCAGAACAAAAACCCTGAAACCTGCTGAACGACCGCATCCTTTCATAATACCATCTCTATCCGGTATCCTTAGGGTTAATCGCGACGGAACTCTTTGTCCGGTGTGAGCCGTCCGTTTTTATCTAAGAGCCTCCCATCCTATCGGACGGGACAGTACTCGACCTTTCTCCCGTTCAATGGCAAGACTGGGCTCACTTCCGCTCGGGTGATTGGTTTCCGGCACCATCCTACCGTCTCCACTTCCCATTACCTCCGGGATGTGTCCTATCGTACCGACAGCTTGTACCACGTTGGGCCCTTTGTTGCAGCCCACCGCGTACTTTAACCCTTGGACACGCTGTAATCCACTTCGTGTTACAGGGGCCGGTCGCTAGTTTAGGGGACTCCGGTCAAATGGCACCCGCCACCGTGACGAAGTCTATGGGAATGCTAATAAATTAGGTAATGGATTTTTTCACGGCAAGTAGAAACATCAAAATTCCAGTATACCCGGGTTAATTTTTGTTTCTATTGCCTATTGAAAAAATACATTACCCGGCTTCCCGCCCTCCTTCCCTCTCGTTGCCATTTGGGCAGGATAGAGGTGTTGAAAAGGTGAGCTCTGCTGCTCCGCCTCGACTTATATACGATGGAGGATGCGCAGTGGAAATGCGCAGTAGCTAGCAGACCGGACGAACTCGTTTTATCTCTAGTAGAAACAGCATTGGAGAAGGAGAATGCTAATAAATTGGGTAATGTATTTTTTCAATAGGCAATAGAAACAAAAATTAACAAGGGTATCCTGGAATTTTGATGTTTTATGACAATCCCAGACTGCTGGAGTCAACACCACGTTTCTTTCAGATATTCGACCAAACGCCTGTTCTTATGGTATCTCACTTTATAGAACTGGTCTACTAAACAAGTTCTTTGAAAAAAACTTGTTACATCTCGACTGACGAGGTAGTTACTAGGCTTAGTATGTTTCTTATTTGTACTTTAACATTGCAGTCATCGAAAAGATCTAACACAATAAGTGAAAAATAATTGTCCATTTTCTCATCCAAATGGAACACTTTGTGCCCTCCAAACTTTGTCAGTTTTCTTTTCATGTTAATTGGATTTGTTTATATTTGTTTAAATAAGATTTTTTAAATGTGTAAACCAACAATTTTTGTTATGTAAACAGAAATAGTTTAAACTGAATAATAGTTTTCACCGTGTCAAAAAGATGAAATTAAAGCACAGTAATCTTCAAAGGTATACCAGTCAAATCCAATTGAAAGGTTACGAAACCAGACAAACATAGTTTACCGAGCCAGTATATTAATTGCCTCCCCAAAGCCAAACTTGTTAAGGATTCTCGCCAAGTTTTTTTGCCGTTTGAAGTCCTGACATCAAATGCCAATAATTCAGTAACGCCAAGTTAATCTCGCCGAGATCAAATGTTAAATGTTAAATCTCAAAAGTTAAATAAAAAAATTTGAAAACTAGGCCACTTACTGAGCAGTTTTAAAGTATTTCATTTAACGTTTAATTGGTGGTTCTTAAATGATGTTTGATATCACAACTTCAATAGGCAAAAATGCTTCGTAATGGTATCCGCCGAACTCTTATTTGGCAGTAGGAAAAACAGCAATTCTTCGTTTCGTGCTACTGTTGTCGTGAGCGAACTTGCGTACTTCATGTACTGTGTACTGTTCAAGCAAACGATGATATTCATAATTTTTCTCAGTTGTAACAAAATATTAACTCGCCCTTAAAATAGTATTCAGCTTAACAGAAACGAAAAAACACAATGGAACCAAAAAATTGTCAACTGTTTAGAATGCCAAGTAAGCAGCAACAATGACAAGAAAATTCACAAATAACGCCGTCTCAGTAACTTTTGAAGAAGCATATCCAGAAGTACGCAGAATATGTGGGCATGTAGTCTTTCGGTGAAAAAAGTTTAACTGTATCTGCTGTAGTTACGGAGAAATAGCATTAAATTACAAAATACACATTACATACGTACAATGACTACGATATCATTGATAACTTGAATAATCAGGATTAGAAAATGTTAGAACAAACTGAAGGCATGAATTTCGCCTGCACACCCTGGTGCGTGAAGAGCAATTTCGATTCAGTTGTTATATCTTAATTCATTAACAAAACTATAGAAACTGAGAAACATGACATAGAGACTCAAATTTGAAATGCTATGGCCAATTTATAAAAAAAAAAAAGAACGTGAATCGGGCATGAATAACTGTCGGCCTATTTCCTTGTTGCCAACAAAATCGTTGAAAGTTTTTTTACAGAGCATGGCAATTTGGCTTTCGAAACAATGTTTTGTACTATTTCTACTTCTTTATGTACAAACAGCGTACTTTCTTTATAAATCCTTAATAATGGCAATGTAGCTGGTGCCATACTCATTAATTTTCAGAAGGCTTTTTATACAAATTTACTAGCATCGTACCCGGCTTCGCCCGGGGATTTGTTTGACCCGTGGTTGTTTCCCAGTATTTGCTCGGTGCTGCCTGATCGTTTACTGTAACAGTTGATTTTTGTTTGTGTAACACTCCCCCTTTCTGCCAATCCTCTCCCTCCCCTCTCCCCTCCTTTTTTTTATCCCGTCCTCTCCCTCTCCTCTTGGTTTCCTTCCCTTCCTCCTCTTTGCTATATGTAGTTGAATGTGGATGATTATTTGAATTAATAGCAAACACCCCCAGAAATTCTCTTTTAGGTTGAGTTAATGCGTAATCGTATGCTTAATGGTAACAGCCCTCCCCCCCCCCCAAACCCCAGTCTTTCGCTGTGGCTTAAGCGATGCGTACCGTGTGAAAAGAAGTGCGCATGACGTCGTGTAATACTTACCCTTAAGATTACCACGGTGTTTGGTTAGAAGGATAATTTGTAATGTTCTATTCCAGTGACCATTTAGACCAGAACAAACATTATTATCAGGATAGTATAAGGGCAATCAATTGTAATAAACACTAATTATGCACTAAATAGGCAGGCTAAATAATAAGCAATCATTCGTCTAATATTGGGCCTTTAATCGACGCTCCGGCGTACGCAATATTGACCCCACAATATGGTCAATTAAATCAGTGACAGATTGTTATGATTTAATGTATCGATTACAATTATTCGGCAATGAGTCGAACGAATGGCATTACTGATTAAGTTGAGCAGAAACTAAATCATTATTATATTCTCTCTATTAATTAAGTAAGTCTCGGGTTAATTTAGTAGCGTAGTATTGTTACTTGTTAATCTTAATCAATCCTAGCTATTGCTATCGTATTGGAATACTTAGCTCTATAATAGAAGCTTGAGTGAGGCTACCGGCAGTCGGCTGTAGCTCGGCGGTGAAGCCCCGTCCACGATGCGGCACGGCTTCTGGCCTAGCGTGCTTTCCGAAGTGAAACCTCCGGAATCTGACTGGCGTAGACTAGTTAAGCAACTGTTGTGCGGCTGATGATCGACTGATCTCATGCATTCCGAGGTTCGGTTTAAATACTGTAGCGTTATCGGCCATGATCGAACCATTGTAGTATTGATTTATTATTGAAATGCTAAATATAGTAACATTCTGCCAGCTTGGGCCCTTATCACCAAATGGCACCTCTATGCGTGTCAATCATTCTTTTGTTGCATTCGGGGATTTTGAATATTCCCCGTAGTCGCCACTTTTAAGTTATCTGCCGATATATTTAACTATCCCGTTTGGGACTGTTTTATAGTTATTCTCGAAGTGATCGATCATGAGCGACGATCTTATCGTAATTAAATCTACTTCTAGAAAGTCATTTAAAGTTCTACGAAATGTCGTAAATATTATCAACTGGTAATGCCATCCTTTAAACTCTAACAATAGGTGAAATTACACTGGTCTGGTTACAATGATCTTGCAGCCTCTCAGTCGTCTTTGAAGGAGTCCTAAGTATATTTACTTATCTGGAGTCTATTTGATCTATCCGAATAAATATTCGGCTCATGCATTTAATAAATGTATGATATTATGCAAATATGTATCTAATCAATTAGTTGTATTGTTTCTGTTATGAATACTAATTAAGCCATTAATTATTTCCTTACATAATCCCTTTTCAGACTAAAATCAGGGTACCTTTTTAGTGGTTCCTTATTTTAGCTTCCAAACCCAGCTAATTAATAACAGAAACTGCTTAGCAAGAATTTCGCATTTACCGACTGGATCAAAGTAATTAATTGTCGTGTGACTAGGGAAAACGCACCTTCTTTGAGGTAAAAAAAAACAATCTTCACAGAAATCAGAGCAATAATTATGTGCAGCAAGATTAAATTGTCTCAATAATTGAGCAATACTATTCTGGGTGGAATTGGAATAAAATGGTGTATGGCATAAATTGTAACTGACCTCAAAAGTTTAATTAATTCACTTTCGATGCTGTTGATCTGAAATAAATTATATTTCATTCTTTCCTGTGTTGGCCACATGGGTCTGTTTTCCTCTCACTTTCAAAGGGAGGGGAGACGTGGCACTTTCTCCATCGTGTTGTACTCTACTTTCGGCCTCGAGTTTGGCCATGGTCCGGCCAAGGTCATTCAAGGCTGTGTAGTTTCTCTACCCTCGGTAATTTTGCCGCCAGCCGTTGTCCTAGTTTTGCTCTGGCTGGGGGAATGAAAGGAAACAGAAGTGTTGCTGGCTATGTTTTTTCAACTTTTCAATTTTTCCCTTTGAAATTTTGTTTCTTGCCTCTTCACATTTTGAAGAAAAGTCACTTTATATCCAAAGGAGACTGTTGTTTGTTTTTATATAGCCAAATCAATGATTATTAATTAAATGGAATGTCCATGGTTCGATTCGAACAGTACTATTTGACATTGTCAAATTTAGTCATTATTATTTTTCGGTAGTATAAATGGCAACAAGATTTCATCGGAATACACAGTCTTCATAAAATAAAATATCGTATGCATGCTACATTCATGAGTCGCCCGGAAAATTTGTATGTTTCCGTCTACAGTATCACTTGTTTGGTCCCGTGCTGGGATTCAAACTGGCGACCAGGTTATCAAAATCAGTTCTAACATACTTTTTTCAAACACATATGCTAAACATTCATGCTACATGGTAACAAATACGCATTATGATTGGGAGGGGACAGGATTCCTGTATCATTACCCCGTTAAGTCGCCTTCGCTTAACCCGTCTATTAAGTGTCAATTTACTGTTATTCCCAATGAAAGAAAATTTGACTGTGTGCCCATTGCGTACTTAATGTTCATTTTATCTTTACATACTCCACGTTTTAGTAGTATTATTGTAAGGGTCTGCATTTGACTCTTAAGTTTCATTTTTCAAACCAACATAACGAGTACTGAACTCCTTATTTATACTGTGCATTTGATGTGGTGTGTAGAGTATATTTATAATTAATTGTATTTGTTTCACCCTTTTGACTACTACAAGACAGTTCATGCTATCCCGTGCGGAAAGCCATCAATCGTAGCTTTTAAGAAACAAAATGTATTCGTGTTTGTCTGTTTTCCCTTTTGATTACTACGTGACAGTTCAAACTGACCAATACAAAAAGCCGTCTATCGTAGCATTTCAAGAACCTTGTTATTGTATATGTGTGTTAACCCATTTTGACTATCATGTTCAGGTCGAAACTAACAGTTAAGTTTCTGCCAACAAACATGACTTTTAGAAATTATTGTGTTTCCTCACAATAAATATGTTATACTACAGGATGTGACTATAAAATCCTTGAGCGTAATGTTGTGCGAGGCTCTAGTGACTCGTAACCGTCACTAAAGTGAATGTTATAGAGTGATTTGTCTGTAAGGCGGTTGCCTTCAACGAGATTTTTTTTGCATAACAAAAAAAATCCGTTTACGACCTATGCTACCTCAATTGGTTCTCCTGAACATAAGCAACCAATACATAGGAAGGTCTGAAGCTAGAATTCTAATAATTCTAGAAACCCAAAATTTAAAATTTAAATCAAATTAGTTCTATGCAGCATTCGTACAACATTTTTTTTTTCATTTGCTGCCCATTAAAATCTGATATGCAAGTTTCTAACAAACCTGCTGTCATAAATACTATCGTACAGTATCCGAGCACTTCAACTGCACTGTTTACTTTAGAATATGCAGAGATAACATTATCTCGGCAATCTTTAATTTTGAATATTTTGTTCAGATTGATGTTGCATCACTTGTGTGGTGGCTAGCTCCGGAAGTCACTTTTTTTTTCATTAAAGGACATATGTTTTACTGTCCGACTTCCCTTCACTGAGTGACATTGTAACTACAGCACTAGTTACCATGGGCAAATCGTGATATTACGAGTTGGCCAGACTCCATTAAATCTGTTTTGCACGGTTATAAGACTGCACTTACAACACAAAATTTCACATGCGGTTGTTGCCAACCAGGAAAAAGTAATTTCCAGCATGCGGTAGATCTTTCAAGTTTTTTACTACAACCTGGGTATACGTGTGTAATCTGTTCCTGACGAACTTACATGTGAGGTACTTTTATTTAGTGTATCCACTGACTGAACTGCGTTTGTCGTTCCGAGTCTTAAGCGTACCTCACCCAATTTCAATTTGAATTTACATAATGAATTATTTTACAAGATTTTACATTTAAGTAAGCCTTACTACATGTAACGGCAAAAGTGGGGTTTTTTTTCCGTTAATGTGCCTTACTACAAGTAACGGCAAGAGTGGTTTTTTTTTTCGTTAATGTGCCTTACTACAATTGTTTGAAAAATGTCACACGAGACTCACAAAAACGCACACTTTCACAACGAAGATAGTCTACTAACTGCAAATTTTCAACTACTAACTGTAGTCGTCATCAGGCACCTTAAAGGTAAGTTTGAGCTCTGTTTACATTTCGTTTTTCAGTCCAATACACTGTTCGAATTCGAAACTGCCGCTGTCTGCTATATTCAGTCGATTGGTTCGCCCTTGCCCACTGTATCACTCGGGCCGTTCTTTACACGCCCGAGTCTCGTGTGTCTCGTGAGTTTCGAGTGACATTTTTCAATCGTTGTAGTGTTTCACAGTATGATGAATAACGGTGGCCTTACTACAAGTAACGGCAAGGTTTTTTCAAGTTAATGTGTCTTACTACAAGTAACGACAAAGTTTTTTAAGTTAATGTGCCTTACTACAAGTAACAGCAAAGTTTTTCAAGTTAATGTGCCTTACTACAAGTAACAGCAAAGTTTTCCCAAGTTACCAATCTATTTATGTTGCCCCATTAACTTATGTCAAATTTATATTTAAATTTTGTGTATTAATGGTGATTAATTTTACGTGTATCGTGGCAAGGAGGGGTGGGGTGTATGATTTACACTTTTCTTTTCACCACAAGGCTAGGAATCACTTATCTTTTAATTCATTAGTCCTTGATCATGTTGGAGTGATCCCTGTTCTACGATTAAGCCTTTTTCTCCATTTCTTTTGCCATCCTGACACTTAACCACAATTCACTGTATGTTGCACCATTTATTCTGAAAATGCATGAATTTTGGACTACATCAGTTACGTTACATTCACATGTGTGTCACATAATCACAATTATTCACACAATTTTGTATTTGTTAGTGACATTAGACATAATTAAAATAATTTGTTTCATTGAAGTAATGTTTCAGAATTTTCTTTTCTGTATTATCCCACTATGGAGTAACTTTGCTAAATTTAACTTCTTGGGTGGCTAGCAAGCTGTTGTCATGGTCAAGGGTTAGGCATCGTGACCTACTTTTACCATCCATTTCACTTGCTGATGAGTGCAATTGTGCATGTTCACTCTCTCTGCTGAGGGAAGGGGGTGGGCAATAAACGAAAGTGGTCGGTGGGTTGAAAGGGTTGTGGCTCGGCTTTAGGCTATGGCGGCTTGATCTGACCTCAAAACATAGCCTGGTCGAGGCCATGTAAACAATAGCTGATGGTCACTACACAGCAGAGGGGGTGAGCTAGGTCCCTAGGAAAAAAGAGACAGCCCCCTTTTCGTGAGGTCAAGCCTGAACATTGCACCTATTGGTTTTGCCAATGTCCGTTTTTGGGTCACATTTTTGGACTTAGGAAAATTCGGCATTTTTACCCGCATACGAAGTTGTGTACTTCCCGCCTTTCGCTTTTCGCTCTCCAAATTTTATCACCATGGATCCACTACAAAAGAAGAGGAAGGTGACTCCTAAGGAGGAGAGAGGCACGGCGGCTAATATGCCGCGCCCTATGAAGGACCTCTTGTGACTGTTGTCGCTGAACTTGTTGCGATTTGGTGCTTGCCTGGATCATTACCAGTATTGCGAGAGGACACCCGCTTTATTTCAGGAATCTCCTCATCGGTCCGTAGAGGAGATACCCTATTCACCTATGCTACCAGATAAAGATCCTCTAGATTATTTCTTACGACTATTCTTCATGGAGTTAATATTGGAGAATCCAGGACAGAATGTGCTGGTAGATGGTGCATCGCCAGAAGAATCTTCGCGGGCCCAGCAACTACGGCTAAGTTCACACTTTTTGACCTACAGCCCCAAAACGGCAAGGCATTGCCTACATTGCCGTTATGTGACATTTCCGCCGTTCCCTCAAGGGCCTGAAGGGTTTGCTGCATATTTCTGGCGAGCGGTCAACGCCGAGAACGTATTTTTCAAAACAAGAACAAAATTTGCATAGGGCCCTGGCGCAGTATGAAGAGACCACCCGTCAGCAGGAGGCTTTCCTGCCGATCGACGATTTGCCCAACGACCTGGCTGAGCTGTTTCCCGACTGCCTGCTGGAGGAGTTGCGCTTCTTCCGGACCTCATCCGCATCGCCCACGTCCAAGATCCGGACGCCCCGGACACTATCGATGCGAGAGCATCCGGCAGCGGCCTCCAGCAGTGCCGGCGCCCAGGCCCCTGCCGGAACGACTGCCCTGTATGCCACAATGGACAATACGATAAGAAAATTCTTATTTATTGTTTTCTGTTTACCTTTCAAACAAAACCATATGATATTCATATTTAAACCTTATATCAAATTTCATTCATATAATGGTTATGAAATATTACTGTTTTTATTTGCTGGAAGTGGATATGATAATACCAAATTTATTTATGCAAAACGTTTCCGTTTAAACAACTTCCAAAAGCTCATTTAAATCTCATCACAGTATTATGCGATTTAAGCTTAGTTATTGACTGTAAAAAAAAAATCTAATGTGATATATGCATTTGAAATTACATTATTGCTCTTTGAGCAGAGATATGTTGCTTTCGACAAATACTTTTTTCAAAAGTGTTTTAATTTCAAATCAATGGTTCTCAGAAGCAAAAGTAAAACAAGGTTACTTTGAAGTAAAATACTTATTTCCAGTTTTACTGGTATAATCTCTATGATTTCTAGGTCTTTGGTAAGTTACATTTACATAAAATGGTATAAAATCAATTTCTATTTATTGATATGTTGCATAATTTTATGAACAACGTAATGCTTATTTGTATTAAGCATTTGGCTGAAAAGAATTTGTACGAACTGGTCATTAAATTAAATGCAATGCAATTTTACGCCTCATAATTCATATCCTTATGGATGTGGAATGCAATATTGGTTACTATAATTATCTATTTAATTGTTTATAATTCATATCCTTATGGATTTAAAATTCAAATAGCATAGCATTTGATAGGTATATGCGGTTCGTCCAATTTCCGTTTTATCATGACGTTTGAAAATTTTTTTGCTTTCAAAATTTATTTAAGTGGCATTTATTTAGGACCTTCATTTGTTTCTATCTTAAATGTAAGAAATGAATGTCCTTAAATGCTTTGTCTATTTTATTTTTCTCATTCATGAAAGGGAATCCGTGCCGCGAAGTGATGTTTTTATTTATTTGTGTAATAGTTTTTAACACGGCTAGGTTGTCCCAACTAAGTTACTGAAACTGGACTTCTATATAGCCTATTATTTATTTATGTGGAACCGTTTCCGTTTCAAGATTAACATGCTATCTAGAATCACTAGAGTGTGAGTAAAATTCAATTTTTGAAAATTTTAGTTGGGGGGGGGGGGTGTTAATTTTCGGTACAATTTAGCTACCGTACTAGTTTATATAGTACTTATAAGTTTGACAATGTAAAATATTAATTTTTTTAAATGTCCGGTAAGTATTGGGAGGTTATTTTGCAAAATTTCTTGTTTTATGCCATTAGCCGCAACGAGTGCTGTAGACCGAACTAGGCTCTAAAATGATTCGACTCTCTGCACGTAGGAAAGTTTTCTTTCCACTGCGTGTTCGAACTCTAAATAATGGTTTTAAAGACTATAGTTTAATGCAATAGGATATATTTTGTTGCTTGTTTCATTTTAATTTAGATAAATTACTAAGTTCTTTAAACTGGGGGGGGGGGGGGATTACTCAAAGAATATCATGTATGATTATGCCGGGAGAAAACATGTTCCAGCTATCATTTATATTATATTATTATTTATTTCAAAAATTCGGCCCACGTTTTTTGGACCACAGCACCTTTGCTTAAGTACAAAAAGTGCCGAGTTACAGATTACACAAAAGGACGAGGGAAATGAATTATGACACAGCAAAAACTACAAGCAATCACCGTACAGTACTGCATGCCACGTACTGAAGGTGTACTCCTTGCACAGTGAAAATCTGGTCACTGCCTGCACCAGAAGGTTAGGAGAAGCCAACACGCGAACACGAGTTCCCCAAACAGCTTTTCTTCTGATAGCTCCAAAGGATGGGAGGTTGTTCTCAACCATTAACCTACTTGCACTGTACCATGGTGGCCGACCATGTAGCCGTCTAGCAGCATTGTTGTATGCAACTCTGAGTTTGTTCACAGAGGCCTTGTTATAGTCCATCCATAAGCCACTTGTGTAGAGGTTTGTGCAATGTGCCTTGAAAAGACGGTTTTTTACAAATCTATCACATGAGCTAAACTTAGCCTTCAGGCCATTTCCAGCAACACACACCGTACGGCATTGCCTGCGCATGTCGGCATCATCTCGTAAGTCATCCGAGATGATGTGCCCAAGGTAGCGGTAGCTGCTCACAAGCTTCACTGATTTACCACTTAAGAAAACCTTCGGGGGGATAAACGCTTTCCATTTCAGGCCTCTTGGTCTAAAGAAGATACACACAGTCTTGTCGGGGTTAAACAGAAGGTCCAACTGCTGGGCAACGTTTTCACTTACTGCCAGCAGTGCTTGAAGGGATTTAGCTGAAGGACAAATAGTGTTTTCCCTCCATATTGTTCTTATGAACGTGAGAGAAATTAAGGTAACATGTATCGCTATATGCGACAGTTATACTTACAATGAACCAATTTTACCTGTCAATTTCACATGCATTCATAATTGTATGAATTGAAAATTAATCTTTGTCGTTCAGTTTTTTATTTAAGGTGACCCGGATAGCGACAGCGGCGACGATTAGTGCCGTTGTCGCTTCGACTGCCCGCTATCAAAATAAGCGGTGTGGTCGAGTTCGACATCGGCCGCCCTGATTTCAGGGATGTACATATACTGTATATATATTTTATTTTAACTGGTTAAGGGAAATGTCATGTTTTTTATGATCACTGACTTCTGAAAGTTCTTCCAAATTAAATTTATCTTATTAATTTCTGAACTTTCTAGATGAAATCTTAAATTTTTTTTGTCAAAATTAAATTTCCCTGTTCTTTAATTTTATTTCCACATTTGTTATTATTTTATCATGACCAAGTAATAATTTTTATACTTCTTAAATCTGTGATCGTACAATGTTTTGATCGTACAATGTTATGTACTTAATTTTGATCTTCTATTCCAGGAAATTTTATGTTTTGTATAGTCAATATCATATCAAAAACCAAAACTGATAAAAGGGGACGTCAAGTTCCGAATGGTTCGGCCCTTCAAAGGAGTGATATCAATACACCAAAACATTCACCAAGTTAATCGCACCGCTTGATAGTTCGAAGGTTAAACGAACACTAGAACATTGCTACTTTCGGTAGCAATGTTCAAGTTTTCAATTAACGTCCGAAGTATTATTCAGTGCGATTAAGTTGGCGAATGTTTTGGTATGTTGATATCACTCCTTGGAAGGGTCGAACCATTCAGAACTTGGCGTCCCCTTTACCAGTTTCGGTTTTTGATATGATATCACTCCTTTTTTTTTTAATTGTGTATTGGCTCAACTCCACAACTGTGCACATGTGTACTATAAAGTGGCACGTCAACAAGAAATTGGTTTTCAACAATTTGCTACTACCTTTTGCCTATAGAATAGAATAGAATAACCCGACGGTGCAAGCTAAAAGCCAAGAAGCACCCCCCC
>JAHWFP010109102.1:63482-83465 GCA_023313725.1 Lithobius niger | reverse complement strand
CCCCGCCTCCCAACTCATTCTCAACTTAGTCACCTCTTTATTATGGGTTTTTGGTTTGGTTTTAATTTTGTTGTAATTTGTATTACAATATTTAGTTAGTTTTGGTGTATTGATATCTCTCCTTTGAAGGGCCGAACCACTCACAACTTAGTGGCCTCTTTACCAGTTTATGGCTGTGTTTATTTTGCTTTGTTTTTACAGTTGGTTTATTTTTCGTGAATTAGACGTGAATACAATTTCTTTGCAACGTTGTTTAGATTTATCGTGATGTACTAGTGTGTGTCTATGCATGTACGCCAGTATCCACGTTCTCATTGTCCGAACTTTGGCCGTCCAATGAGAGACGATGCCGACAATACTAACAATGGTTATAACAATATTTTCGTACTTACGCCCTCCCATGCCATCTCTGTTACGCCCCCAGACTCCAAACCATAAAAATTATGCAGTTTGTATTGTACTGCACCCATTCATAGCTGCAAGCCTTCCCGTTATCTCGGTATCGGTGACTAATCACCCTATGTGATTTAACATGGGGATGAGCGAATTAGCTAGCTAGTTAACACATTACAACGTTATTGAGGGTCAGATTTTGCATTGAAAGCAACTTAGCTGGCATTCCTACACAAGTTAATTTTTGTCAGGTGGGTCATTTCTCTCGATTTCAACACAATTTAAGCTTTTGTACCGCATTATTATTTTTCCCCAAGTACCTGAAATGTGCCCAACTATGCTTCAAGATATAAGACACTGACGCTATGGCGCCGCACTACAATGGTTTACAACCTCGACAATTGAACTGATGTGATGTTTGTTGTGATGATTGTTGCCTAACTGGCACGATACACTAGCGTGTGTCTAGATGTTCAATGTTTTATTATTTTAATTCTTGACTATTTTCATTTTATGTTGCCATTTTCATTTATTTATTTACATAATAACCAGTACCCTGGATTTATGTTGTTGTACTTATTTATTTTGATTTTTCTTGTTTTGCAACATATATTTAATTTCATTGTTTGTAACCATAATTTACCGTAAAGGTTTAATTCTCTTTCCAATTATTTTCGGTTATTATTTTCCAAATTCCTTTCTATGGTCAAATTTATTTTTTTAATTTTCTTTTATTTTATTTTATTTTTCTTATATTTTATCCATTAAAGTTTTTTATTTGCCAAAACATATTAACCTGATAATTTTAGCATTACATTGTCCTCAATGGAATGGTCGCTGGAGGTTTTTCGGTTGCGTGCATCCGCTTGCTTGCATGTTCCCACTGCGCCTGCGCGACGCAGTCCTCCTGTATATAAAGCGGCATCATGGTCGATGTCGCCATTCAATTTCCTCCACGATGTTCTTCGCACACGTCGATCTTTGGAACTTAGATTTTCGCTTTCGCGACTTAGATGGCAACCACCGAAGATTCCGCTGCCCCTCCGGCCGCTGCTCTGACTTCGGATGCTGCGCTCCAACCTGCTCTCCCGCCTTCCCTTCGCGACCACTGGCCGGCCGGTCATGACCGCGGTGGCTATGTCGTGAATGAGGAGGACGCCTTACCGCTACAAGTCGGACAACGTACTCCACCACTGCCTGATCTCTCGGCCCTCTAAGAGGACCTCCGTCAAGCTAAGGCGCTCGTCCAGGAAGCGAAAAGGAAGCTACAAGACGCTTCATCTCTCCGGGATATCGCCAATGCCAACTCCCCCGTCGACCTATCGTCAAAGTCATCTCGCCGGAACTACAGTGTGATTCTCAGCGAAGCTCACAACCTGGTCTACTCGGCCTTCAGCCATGACGCAAGATCTCATCCTGCTCCTCCCCCCCTCTTGCACATCATCGGCGAAGAGAGCCAACACTCGTGACTGGGTCGCCTCATCAACTAGCCACGACAGCCGAAAACGTCAATCGCCTGCCCCGCCACCAGCTACCAAGCAATGCAAACTGGCGCCTCCTCCTGCCTTCGCGACTTATGCCTTCGCGACACCTGCTCTCACGGCAAAAAAAGTCGCGACTCCCTCAACCGCCGGCAAGACATTTAATTCACCGATGACAACACGGACGACCCGACAATTCCCTTGGCTTCTCTATTAAAGAGAGTGGAAGAGACTGTACCAGATTGCTTCCTGTATAAACCTTCACAATCCGCTGACGCCCCAGTCATCAACCGTGGTCTCAAGACGGGCTTTGGATTTACCCTTCGCGACAAAGATGCCAAACCACGCAACCTCCTCGGACAGTCGACAACGCTCCTCACTTGTCTCCTTCGTAGCGGTGGCCTTCTACTGGGTAAAGGCGAACCTTTGCAGCTCAACACTGAACCCCCCGTGAAACAAGCTTCTTTCGGCCCTTTGCTGACGGCTCAACAAATCCAAGAAATTTTGACACCTGCCCGGAGTGTGAATTTCTCTGCGGCGAGGTCAAGCTGGATTTCGGCACGGCTCTCTCCATTCCAAAATGCGTCGAGGTGCCCTTCTTTGTCCTCTACGACAGCGACAAGGGGTGTCTCCGCATGAGCATTCATGCCACCTCGCAGGCGGACGTATTGAACACCGCCGTCAACGCCTTATGTTAAAAGCTTACCGAGGACGCAAGCCCAGAAGAAATCCGCAACCTTTCGTCACTCACCACACAGCTCTTTCAGCAGGCAAGCTTCGCGACATACCATTCGCTCAACTGGGCAACACGAGCCTTATTCAACAACACACTGCTGCTACGAGAAGCTGCCCTCAAAACGGCCAACAACTTAAATGAGTCAACTAAACACCGGCTCCGCAACCAACCGAGTCACGAATCAGACACTCTTTTTCGTGGGCTGATCCCAACGCTAGCACCTCACCTTGACATTTCCCAGAAACCCAAGCCCTTTCGTCAAGACAAGTCATCCTTTCGGACCAACAAATCCAAATATCGGACTTCTTCAGAAGATTGGAACAAACCATCTAACCCCCCAAAGTCACAACGGAAAGAAAACAACCAAAAGAGCCAGCCCTTTCGGTCTGATTATCGCGGATGACCCCTTCTCTTTTGGCCGAAATCAACCTCCTCGTCGCGAAAGGAGCAGTCATCTTACGCCACAACCCGGGACCGGGTTTCTACAGCACCATTTTCACACAGCCGAAGAAAACAGTAGGCCTATGACTCATCTTCAACATGAAACCGCTAAACCGATTCATCGACAACCCACACTTCAAAATGGAAACCTTGGACTCCATTCGCCAATCCTTCAGGCAACACAACTGGACCATCTCCCTAGATCTAGAGGATGCTTACCTGCACATCCCCCTCCACCCATCCTCAACAAAGTACTTCCGCTTCATCTACAACAACCAAGTTTACGAATTCCGTTGTCTGCCCTTCGGCTTGAACGCTGCCCCAAGAATTTTCACCATGGTTCTAAAACGAATTCTCGGATAACTTCACCAAAATCAAATCAAGGCCAGCGCATACCTAGACGACTGGGCTCTCCACGATCACGACCCCACCCGCCTCCAACGAAACGGGGACAAGACAATTCTGCTGCTGAACCAACTAGGTTTCGGCGCAAACCAATCCAAGTCACGCCCCACTCCCCAAAAACAATTCACCTTCCTAGGCGCCTCGTTCAATCTGTCATCACTACAATCTCTCCATCTCTCGAAAGAATACAAGATCTTCTTCACCACATACGCCTCTTCCAACGACAGACAACCTTCTCCCTTTGAGAACTAAATTCCCTGATCGGAAAAATGGATTCCATGGTGAACCTAATTCCATACGGACGATGGATGACAAGTAGTGGTGTACCGATTCCGATACCGATTCCGGTTCTGAGTACGGTTCCGTGGTATCGGAACCGGTACTGGAACCGCTATCTTGGTTGGCCGATACTGAGTACCTTTCAAAAATCGGCACAGACCACTAAATCACTTGATATTGTCATCTACTTTCCCTTTTCCAGGGGTATGCGATAATTGGAAAGAATATCTTAGCGATCTTGGAGCAGAAAATTAATTCCAGTAGCTTAAATCATCGTAAAACTGAACTTGATAGTAGATCTTGGATGAATAACTAACATATTTTCGCGCGTTTTTATTGGGCCACTTACCTGTTTACACCAACTTTTGTTGAGTTGTTTGCATCACATAACCATAAAATCCCAACTAGGATGGAAATATACTAAGCAGAATACCTTATAGTTGATTCCTGTTTGTTTAAGGATGTCAGGACTTTATTATCATTAAGTTATTTCCTATTTTGCTAAACCCAAGGCTAACGTTTCACGTTTGGCAAATCCTCCACCGCCATTTTGTTTCTAAATCGTGCGTTCGATTGGAGTTATCAGTGCATGCACTGAATCCGGATTGCGAAAATCTTCAAGTGTTGCAAAGCTTTGCTAAGACTCTTAAGCATCTGGGCTGCAAAAATCTTCAAGCATGCTCTTGTTTAGCCCAAGTTTTTTAAATTTTAATTAAATTTTTTGATTTTATTTTACGTTTAAAAAAAATTAAATTTAATACATCCAGAAAACAAAAATTTAAAGTCATGTCAGCTTCATTACGGGCTTGGCCAATCCAAGAAGCAAAAAATCTATTTAAAAATGCAGATCCAGATCAGAGTTTAAAAAATCGTTTCAACTTTCTGGTTATTTTAAACTATTTTTTAACTTAAGTTTTTTTTATTTAATTTTAATTTTTTTAAAGTAAATTTAAAATTAAAAAAACAATTTTTTTTTAAATTTAAATTTGATACATTTGGAAAGCTAAAATTTTAAATCATATGATCAGTGCCACTAGAAAATGGTCTTGGCATTAATCCAGGAAGCAAAATCCTATCTAAAAAATAATCGTTGCCGGTACACGTTATTTTTACTATTTTTTCAATTTTAATTTAATTTTCTAATCAAATTAAATTTTTAATTTCAATTATACAAATTTATATATCAAAATTTTCGTTAAAAAATGTATGTAAATTTATAAAAATTAGCCACAGCAAAACCCTATACTCTCTGAACACAAATAATACATTATTATTAATTTTTTTTTCCATTCGCTGTGGCACTGCCATGTGGTAATCGGAACCGGTTTATTGGTATCGGAATCGGCATCGGAATCGGAATTATGGTATCGGTACACCACTAATGACAAGGCCTTTTCACCACCATAGAATCGGCCACTGGTCAAACCCACTCCTCGACCCGGATCGGCAGTTTCCCTTTCACGAAGACTTCCCTAGGCCAGTCTCCTCTGGTGGTCAGACGTGACGAACCTAACCAAGTCAACACCACTTCACGAACCCATCCCCAACCAACTCATCTTTACCGATGCATCATGTCACGGCTGGGGAGCCCACGTGAACAACCGGGAAATCTCAGGCCCCTGGAAAGAAGACAAAGGCCACCACATCAACTTCCTCGAGCTTCGAGCAATCCAATAAGCTCTACAACACTTTCTCCCTCATATAAAAAACCAAGTCATCCAAGTCCAAGCAGACAACACCACAGCCTTGGCCTATATACGGAAAGAAGGAGGAACAAAATCCAGGCTACTCCACAACCTGACCTCCGAGATCCTCAACCTCTGCATTTCGAACAACATCACTTTACTTTCCCTTTACATCCCAGGGAACAGGAACGTCATAGCAGACTCGCTCTCTCGCCGCTCACCACAACAGGAGAATGGTGCCTCAAGAAATCCATCTGCGAATATCTCTTCATAATTTGGGGAACTCCCATGTTAGACCTATTCGCCACGAAGCACAATGCCAGACTTCCCCATTACATCAGCTCGATGCCGGACGACCAACCAATAGCAGTCGACGTATTGACATACCCATGGCACAACCTATACGCCTACCTGTTCCCACCATGCAAACTCCTTCCATAAGTTCTACAAAAAGCCGAGGAAAGCCAAAGCCTATTTCTTCTCATAGCCCCCCTTTGGCCATACTTACTGTCCCTACTTGTCGACTCCCCAAGCAGCCTTCCTCTTCAGCCGGATCTTCTGTCACAACTAAAGAGCACAAAACTACACCCAAACCTAGCAAACCTAAACCTTAACGGGTGGCTACTCTCATCAAACTCCTTCATAAGAAAGAACATTTTCCCGGCCCCCAGCCCGGCCAGCTTAAAACGGTTTCTTTGTTGCCTAAAACATACTTAACCAAGGGCCCGCCCTACCTCCCCTCTCGAGTCACCTCCTGACAGATTGAGAGGAAAATAAATGGCGACATCGGCCATGATGCCACTTTATATACAGGAGGACTGTGTCGCGCAGGCGCAGTGGGAACATGCAAGCAGGCGGAATGACGCAACCGAAAAACCTCCAGCGACCATTCCATTGAGGACAATGTAATGCTAAAATTATCATGTTAAGTATGTTTTAGGCAAAAAAGAAACCATTTTTAGCCGGCCGGGCTGAGGGCCGGCAAAATGTTCTATTTCTAATTTTCTTGATTTTCCTTCATTCAATAATTTTAATTTTCTACTGTAACGTATGGTTACGACATGGTTATGTGGATTGCGTTTTTATTTTATGATTTTTCGTATCTTATCATTTTAAATGAAGCAAGCAGTCTGCATTAAAGACTGGCCTTGTGAGGATACACAATACACTAGTCTGAAAAAGAAAGAAAAGACTACTGCCCCGACTGGGATTCGAACCCAGGACATCGCGTTTACTAGCCAGGCTCTCTAACCACTGCGCTACCGTGGCAGGTACTGGCTACAGGCTCCAGCCGAGCTAAGTAGCTGTTCAATCTTTCTCAGTGGTGACCTAAAGATCACAAACAAACATACAAGGAGGGAAAGCAACTTTGCTTCTTGGCCTCCACACAAGAAATAATGCATTTTTGTTTTCAAATTATTTTACTTAAACCAATATTTCGTAATGTTCATATGACATGTTTGTAAATATTTTATTTTCTGTGGTTTACTATGGTTTTGTAATTATTTTCATTTACGTTATTTATCATGTAATTATTTACTGATATACGTCATATATTTTATGTTGTAAATATACATAGACGTATGTTTTTATGTGTTTATACATTTTTATTTTCATATTTTTTCTTGTATTTTCGTATTTTCTGTTTGTACCTATTTTATGTTTTCTTATTTTCAATAACAATATCTTTTTAAAACAAACTACGAGTTTCCGTCTCAAAATTAAATTTACTTTACATCTTGAAACATAATAGACTTACGCTATTTTCATGCATTTATGCGATGTAAATATGTTTCGCATCCTGCACTGTGAGAATCGAAACTGCGTAGGTGACTGGTCTAGCAATCATGCTTTGGTTTCAGAAAGGTACTTATGATTTTACTCACTAGGGGACCCGCGTGCAGAGCGCGTGAATGCTCCTTCACGGTGACGCCATGTTTTCTTTGTTTGCCGTTGGATGCACAAAGACTTACTCATCGTCAGCGTTTGCCTCTTCCAACTGCCGATGCAGCCTAATTTCTGGGGTGGCTTTACTGCTACGGGTATTATAACCATGCGTAGAACCAAGCATTCTTAGCTTGTTGAGCTCGTAATCTATTTTACGGTATTTATTTTGTAAATAAGCGGCTGATTTTGGCTCGACGCGTTTGCGTTTCTTAGTTGAGCTCGATTCTGAACTGCTAGCTGCATCGTCGGATTCGGAAGGCGTAAACGTTGGTGGTTGAATCTCCGATAAATGGTCCATCGGATCTTCCAAAAGTTTTGCTATGTATTCTTGTAATTTCATTTCAGCTTCCGTCAATGTTCCGTTAAACTGCCCCGACAATTCCAAATCGGTAGGTCCGTTAAAAGGAACAGGTTGGTTATTCGTTCTTAGGAACCATGGTCTTAAATTGTTCACATGTACACGAACGACTTTTAATGGATTCAGAAAGTGTACGATACAAACGATAACATTGTTAACGAATTCCATAATCTTGAACGGTCCTGTCCAAGCTCGAAGTAATTTCGGCAAAATTTGTTTTATTGGTAAGAAGTTGCGTAATAATACGTAATCATCTACTATATAGCGATAAGGACGTGCTGTGCGATCATAAAAGTTTTGTTGTCTCTTAACTGATTACCAAGTATGCGCTTTAGCAGACTTCGAATGCTGATTGTAGTCTACGACGTACTATAGTGTCATCACTATCATAGCAGATTCGTGGTGGTTGGCAATCTAAATTCAGAACCATGATGTAAGTAATGTGAACTAATTCGTGAGGTTGAATTACGGCATGCATTTAGCGCTATAGTCTCTAATTCTAGATATTCACACCAATTTTCTGGACAACTTGCTGAAATACTGTCTCTATTCTTTTATTTGCTGCTTCTACCTACGCAGCAAGGAGTTCCTCCTACCCACGAAGTGTTAGGAGTGAAGTTTATCTGTTTAATATTGAACAAATTTGACAATTTTGCCGCAATAGCGTTGTTTATCTCACTTCCGTTGTCTCCGCGCAGTTGCACGGGTGCTCCATATCTGACTATGAGGTTAGAAAACAACTTTTTAGCTATTGTATCTGCTTTCTTATCGGAAATTCCGACTGCAATTACGTAACCACTGAAATCAATTAACGTCATTATGTAGATGTTCCCGTGAACGCTTTTATTCAAGTGTCCAATGAGATCCAAGCTCCATGAATGACCTGGTCTCTGTAGGGGTTGGTAGGTTCTTAGCTTAGCCTTGAGTGGCTTGTTAGGTCTAACGTATGCTTGACATACTTGACAACTTTTAACGTAATGAGCAATATCGTCCATCATTTTAGGCCAATAGCAATATAGCTCTATTAATTCCCTAGTTTAACTGGCTCCGCAAAGTCTGGTGCCAGGAGTGGAATGGTAATCCCGGATACAATAGTTACGTAGAGATTTCGGTATGCACATCTGTGCTAGATTGTCATACGGCCTCTATTTGGGTCTGCAAGCCGAATTCTGTATAGAATTCCGTCATAATCTTTATAAAAGATGTTTCGCTTGTTAAAAGCGTCGATCAGATCTTCTGATGACTGAACTTTAAGACGTATTATTTGGCCTAAAAATGGATCGTTTCGTTGCTCCGCCGCTAGGTGTTGTCGTGTCCAGTCAGGAAATCAGGGACTGCCTAACACAGCGACTGGTATCTATACGAGATAGCGCGTCAGAAACCGCTAGAAGATGGTCTGACTTATGACGTAAGATGAATTCGTATTCCCCGAGTTGAAGTAAAATTCTTTCTAATTGTGGGGGGGGGGGGGGGGAGAGATGAGGCACAATGAAGATAACAAATTGCTAAATGATTCGTAGTTAAGAAAAACATCTTACCAAGTAAATAGCAACGAAGTGAATCTATGCAATCTATAATCACCCGTGCAACTGCGCGGAGACAACGGAAGGAGATAAACAACGCTATTGCGGCAAGATTGTCAAATTTGTTCAATATTAAACAGATAAACTTCACTCCTAACACTTCGTGGGTAGGAGGAACTCCTTGCTGCGTAGGTAGAAGCTGCAAATAAAAGAATAGAGACAGTATTTCAGCAAGTTGTCCAGAAAATTGGTGTGAATATCTAGAATTACAGACTATAGCGCTAAATGCATGCCGTAATTCAACCTCACTAATTAGTTCACATTACTTACATCATGGTTCTGAATTTAGATTGCCAACCACCACGAATCTGCTATGATAGTGATGACACTATAGTCGTTTCCTTCCTTTCCGCCTCAGTGAGGGTTCAGGAAGTGTAGGTTAACGGATAGTTTATACCTCCGTGATACTGACTTAACAGCCCCCGATCACTACGCCACTAGCGTCAGTTTCTAGAAAAAAGGGTTTTGAAAAATCTGGGTGTTTAAGCGTTGCAGCATTTATCATAGCTCGCTTAAGTTCTTGAAAAGCTCTTTCTTCATCTTTGCCCCATACGAATTTACAGTTTTTCCTTGTTAGTTTGGACAAGATCTGTGACATTTCGGCGAATGAAGAAATATGCCTTCTATAGAAATTTACCATACTTAAAAATGAACGGACTTGTTTAGGTGTCTTAGGCGTAGGACACTGCTGCATAGCTGTAGTTGTATCGCTATCAGGTTGTATCCCGTTTTCGTCTAACACAAAACCTAGGAATTTGACCTTTTTACATGCAAATTCGTACTTTTCAACGCTTTTCAGTCCGGAGTTTTAAGATCTGGACTACTCAGGAGACAATCGTCAAAGTAGACGGTACAATAGGCTCCTAGCACGTCTGCAAATATTTGTTGTGCACAAAATTGGAAGTGCGCAGGCGCATTTTTATGGCCCATTGAGAGCCTGTTAAAAAGAAAGGTTTTAGAGTTTGCAGAGAAGCACGTTTTAGGTTTAGCTGATTCAGCTAGTTTAAGTTGGTAAAATGCGAACTTAAAGTCTAAACGTGTAAAACACTTAGCTCCGCTAAGGTGAGCTATACTTTCTGTCACAGTGGGTATTGAACGCTTACACTTGCCACGACAGAATTCAAGCCGCGTAAGTCTACGACTATGCAATAACCAGTTGGCCTTCTCTTTATCATTAGACAAGGAGATAACCATCCGGATTTCCCTTTTTGGATTATTTCTACTCTTTGCATTTCGTCAACGTATTTATCCAATAATTCACGTTGGTGAAAAGGAACTCGGTACATTTTAGAACTTACTGGTTATGATTCACCTGTGTCTATAGGAACTTCGTATCCCTCGTAACATCCTAGATCGAAATCGTTTTTAGAAAATGAATCTTGGTGATTTCTAAGCATATCTAGAAATTCTTCCGTTTCCTCCTTATTTCAATCTGGAAATGTGAACGAACCTATGTTTAAAATTTTCCCATTCCGCATCGAGTTCCGCCTTAGATTTAGGCTTTGGAGCGTCAGGTAGGCTACTAGCTGGCATCTCCGATGAGCTTTCACTCGGTATGGATTGGTTTGGGGAAATATCGATGGGACTTGAGATTTGAGATACCTCGATGGGACGTGCGGTTTGAGATTTCTCAATGGGACTTGAGGTGGGCAAGTTTGAATTTGATGAATCCAAGGAAGCGTTATCCTTGTACTCGATAATAGCTGTCGTGTACGTGCCTAGGATAGTACCCGCTTTTAGTTCTACATCAAATCCATTAAAATTTATGCACATGACTGGAATAATACCTGTGGGAGTTGTGTTAACAGACTGTGAGCAAGACATACAGGAAATTCGCCGTGTTCAGGTTGGAATACTCCTGTCTGTATTTTGGGATAAGGAAGATGTAAATTTCCGGTTATTCTACTCTCGCAATTTGATAGAATTATTTTGTCTCGTAACAAAGGTACAGTAATATCTATTAAATGCTGTTCAGGTGTACAAATCCATGTAGATTTAGGATTATCATCGGTTTCTACATCTGTAGCTACGTTAAGTGACGCTACGTAAATATGATAGGGTTTATAATATTCCCTGTTTATTATTTCCTTATTTTGAGTATAAGCAACATGAGCTAGTTCTGGTGTTGACGACATTTGAAATTTTAAATCGCCTATAGTTCAGACGTTATCTGGGCAATTTAATGCTAACGAATCTTGATTTATTCGACATGAAATCGTATTCCAATAGTACTGAAATGTTACCAAATGAACCATCAGGAACAATAATAAATTCTTCTTTTCTAAAATTCACATTTCTCTATAGTTGTACTATTTTCCTATGGGTTTTAATCTGACGATTTCCGACCTCAACCAAACTGACTGGTGTGGTCATAGGAATTAAATGGCATTTAACGCTAAAATTCTTAAGCATGCCCTGCGCTGCGCTGTTCGTAATTAACGAAAGTGACGAACCTGTGTCCAGTAAACATATATCTGGCCTATTACCAATGTCGAACACTAAGTGTGGATGTGAATATTTAACCTTAAGTCTTATGTAAAACTGTGTTCACTTGAACGTTGTCAGTGTTAGGCGCTGTGCTCCCGAGTCGAGCAATGCTTCGTTTTGCTGCTCTGACTCACGGCTAGTATCAACTTCGGATGCTACATGGTGCTGCTTGAACCATCTGTTGCCCGGTTGAGCAGAAATGCTTGTAAGCAAGTTTCCTCGCTCTCCCAACGATGAGTGTTTCGCTGGTGATGCATTAGGATCGGCAACATTTTTGCTGACTCAAAACGTTAAGCAAATTGTAGGTTCGAACGTTCCTACAACTGTTGGAATTCTAATTTTCCAATCTTTCTGCGTTGCTGGCGAAATACCAATAGAAGTGCCTGAAGGCATTTTAACTTCGTCTTTATAGAATTAATCATCCATGTGTTTAAACTGAACTGTGCGTCCGTGACCTAATAAAGCGATCACTATCAGCTTTTTAGTATCAACTTGGTTTAATTCTGAATGGAAATTTGTGGAATCTAAACCATCCTCAAATAGTGTTACTATTACTGAGTCACAAGTTAAATCGTATTTTGCGTTAACTATTTAAAGCATTTGTAAATTCATCTACGAGATTTTTATTACTATCTTTAGATCTCGCAACATATTTTGACGGTATATTGCCAAAATATGACGCTAAACGTGGCAAAGCTTACGTGCAATCTGGCAAAGCAACCTTTTGCTGGTGCCATTCGACGTTTAAGCACAAATTAAGCATTAATTTATTTGCATCCTCGTCTGAAAATAATGGAACGCATTTTACGTTTAATGAGTGAGTATTATTTACTTCGCTAGTTTGGATAACAGGAGTTTGAGCTTGAACTGAGCTAATGTGTGGATTTTGATAGTCATTACTGCTCTGTTCTGACTGTTTTGAGTTTAGTTCTGAATCCCTGTAACATTCAGACTATTAATTCGTTTTTTGGATTGCACCCATTTCGACATGACTCTTGTTTACGTCTGTAGCGTGTTGTGAAACACGGGTTTGGTTGTTATTTTGCCTTTGCTGATTTTGATTTTGGTTTTGATTTCTACCATTATTACCATTATTTTGATTTTGTTGTCCGTTGTTGTAACTATTGTTACCGCTATTGCCAGTATTAGCCTGAAATGCGTAAGGCTTATTTTTCTTGTTAAACTGTACAGAATCCCTATTGTCGAAACCAGAGAAATAATTTCTGCGTTTACCTCGGTTATTTCCCCTATATTGGTTTCCTACATGTCCGTTTTTGTTGTTGGGTTTATTTGAAGAAAATCCTACTTCTTGTTTAACTTTTTCCCAACGTTGTTGGACTTGCAGTAAATTTTCATGCTTAGTGCGACAATTTCGTTTTATATGACCTGTGCTAAACAACGGTGACACGTTTTAACTTGATTTACATTAGTGTCTACTGTACTAACTTTAGCTTCAACATTTTTAGCTTTAGCGTTACTGTGTTTAGTCATACCTTTCTCTAATGAATTCATTTTATCTAGCATTGTGCCAAAAGCTAGGTTCTTAACTTCGGTATTTGAAATTTGTTTAATGCCCGATTTATTCGAGTTAAGATCGTCTTCATCGCCTTGGAATCCAGCTAAAACTGAACGTTTATAAATAGCTGAGTTATACATATCCCTAAACGTGGTATGCATTTGTGACGTTACATGAGCTTCTATTTCCCTGGGCATAGCGTGCATGAATACTGAACGCATTCCGTCATCCTTTGCCAATTGTTTAAAACCTCGCTGGGATTCAGAGCCCGTAGGTTTAACTCTCCAAAGTTGTAAAGCCATTTTCTCTACTCTGGCAGCGAAAAGATCGATAGTTTCTCCCTTTTTGAGTCGCGCCGTATGAAATAAATGTGGGGTAACGATATCACCTCCGCAACCAAATCTATCCATTAAAATTCCCTTAAAGCTGTTCCAATTTCGGGAAGTGGCTATATGTGGATTCATGGCTAAATAAATTACAACTGGACCTGTACATTTACTACATTCAACCGAAATTAGTTCTGAATCTTGCAATGTAGGATCTAAAGTTCGCAAATTTTCGACCATTAGTGCGAAAGCGAAAATGTCTAATGGCTCATCCCCTGCAAAAGGTAAGATAGCTTTCTTGGCTGAACGTAATTCTCCCCAAAGTCTAGACTTATTTTGTGAATCCCTGCTTTGATTTGATTCAGTAATGGTTTTCAATACTTCTAAGTGATTTTCTGTTACTGCTTTAAAGTTATCATTAGTTGACTGTAAACATACTGCCAAAGTATGATCTAAAATTCTTTGAAGATGAGTTTCCTCTATCATATTGACCTGTTGTCCGCTAGTAAGATTTGGGGTTAAAGTTAGCGGTGTTTGATTTCCAGGCGGAATTTGCGAGTTTATTACTACATTTGAAGTAATGGGAACATGGGAATGATTTGGTACATGCGAATTTAATTGGCAATTGAATATTAAGCGTTGTTTGAGTGCTTGTTTGCATTTGCAAAGTAGGCATAGTCGGTGGCACATGATTACGCTGTGGCGTTACTAAATTTAACGGCACTGTTTGCGTTAGTGGCATATTTTGATTTAGTGGCATGTTATGATTTAATGACATTTTGATTTGAATGCACCTGATGATTGGGTGGAACTTGATTATTTAGTGCTACTTGAGTACTAAGTGGTACTTGGGAAATTAAAGGTACCCGAGTTGTACGTGATGTACGATGATCGTGTGGCGACCTAGATCTAATGCGACCTCTAGCGTTACCCCTACTTTGAGTAGAGTGATAGCTGAACGAGACTGAACTCGCTTGGGAGGAGGCAAGTTTAATGCATCATCGATCTCGTCGATGGTATCAGAATGCTCTGATTCTTCATCTGACTCATTTGGTGTAGTATTAGTATTGTCTAAATTGGCGATTTGAGGTTTTCTAATTTGTCTGCCTCTTGACGAGACTTGGAACTGTGCCTCTAGCACGATTACTTCTAGTTCTAGGCGTTATTTAACTAGATTTTAAGTGAATATTCAAAGTTTAAACTAGATCTAAACTTAATTGTAGCACAAGTCTTAAGTTTTAAGAACTTTGAAAATATTCTGTAATTTTGCACAAAATGATGAATTTTCCTTTTAAAATGGAAAATACTAAACTTTTCCCAAATTTTAGCACCTGAAGTCGGCAGTAATTTGACGGTGGTTATTTTAAGTGTAACCACGAACAGTTTCATAGAAAATTAGCACTACTGTGCCTAATAAACAAGATGCACTGAACTCAATTTAGGCCTATAAGTTTAACCAAATATAGGTTAGTCAATTTTGGTCAGACTAAAATTGCCTCTTAGTGTGGCAAATTAAAAGCAAATAACTTTTTTAATGCACACAAGATAATACACTTGAATATATTTCTTAGCACTGAACATGTCAACCAACAATTTTCATAAAACAATCACAAATGTTACCGAAAATCAACAATGTTATTTTCAACAAAGCTTAACTAGCGCTACTTTTCGTAAAAATAGGCTACTAAATTTTCCCATACTTTTGAGTGTTAAAATCCTGTTTGTAAACAAACCAACTATCGTTTGGAAAAATTCTTACCGAATTTAAGCTCTAAATTTCAGCTTTTTAAAGACTGCAAAATGCAAAAAGGCATTATTTGGGAAATACTACATTTATTATCTGTGCGGGCTCAAATAATATTGCCTGTGAACAGCCAAACCGCATTGTACACCATCTTGCCTGCTTGGCTGACTCCATCCTGTTACGGTTTCCTAATACTAAAATCTCTTTGATTGGTCTGTTTCCACGTTTGGGATACCAAAACCGTGATCTTGATAAACAGGTTGCTCATACAAATGTTCTTCTGCGTAAGCACTGTGTCCATCACAACTTTACCTTTGTTTCAATCGACAGTGACATTTGCACAGATCATACACTTCTTGCTAGGGATGGAACTCACCTTACCCAGAGGGGCAAACAGCGCCTTGGTTTGGAACTATTCCGCTTGCATTTCATGACGGGAAACGGCCATTGTTAACTGGGTGTACACCCACCTTTGTCTCCCCTTTAAACCCAGTGCGAAACCCCACGAGTGCCCTCCAATGTATTTCCTTGAATGCCAGGAGCCTAATCAAAAACATGGGTTGCTTTCGGGCTCTCCTGGCAAGTAATATCTATGACTTGGTATTCGTGGTGGAAACCTGGCTTGCCGAAGACCTTACTGATAATATGCTTGTTTCTCCCTTCAATTACGGTGTGATCCGGCGTGATAGGTAGCCGTGCTGGTGGCATTCTTGTTATGTTTAGATTAGGCTTAGAAGTGGTCTGTAATGTAACTTCTGCTACTGTTGAAGCTTTCTCCATCCTCCTCCCACAGCTTAAATTGCAATTTCTGCTATGTTACTTGCCTGATAGCTATGCTCTGCCCGCAATTATCGACTTGGGAACTTTTTTAACTAACTCTGCGCATAACACCTTTTCTATTATTATACTGGGTGATTTTAACTTGTTGACGGTAAATTGGACAGATGGTACTGCTGGTAATACAACTCACCGTCTCTTTTTAGAACAAATTGCCCCCCTTGGTCTGTCCCAACTTGTTACGAGGCCTACCCGTGGTATTAATATTTTGGACTTGATTTTTACGCAGGATGACCGTGTAATCTACGACATATCTGTTCTTGACCACCTTGGTACCAGTGACCACTGTATGGTGTCTTTCCTGGTACATAGTTCTCTTTCTCTTTACACGAAGAGGGAGAAATGGGTCAGTCAAGTAAATTTTGATATATTACGCTCTTGTTTGGATTCGACAAATTGGTGTGAGATTATTAAACCATCGCTTACTTCGGTTGAATTGGCATGGGACTTGTTTATCTCAGAACTAAAACGTGCCACTCTGTTGGCCACAACTTACCACTTAGTACGGTCTAAATCTGGCACTCGACTGCCTAACCACCTTCTCAAAATGGGACGTCTTAAGCTTAAACTGTGGAGACGATACAAAGATTCCCCAAACCCCGTAAGGTTAAATCGTTACAATGTGTGCCGTGCAAAATACGCCACCCTTGCCTCTGAATTTCACAGAAAACGTGAGGTGACCATCTTGACTGAAGGAAATCTAGCCTCCTTGTTTCGACATTTCCGCCAGCAGACAGGAACCTCCCGCATGATCCCACCATTTAAACTTGGTAATTCTTTCATCACTAAAAACTATGAAAAGGCAAATCTTCTGAACAAGATTTTCGTGTCAAATGGCATTGTGGATGACGGCGCCACCCTAGCCACTCCTTTAGTTACCGCACCTCCAGCATTTCTTGAGTCCATCGATTTTCAACCATGCCAAATTCGCAAGACTCTATTGAGCATGAAACAAAGCCGTGCCCTGGGCCCCGATGGCTTCTCCGCTTTTTTTTATTGGAATGTTGCAGATTACATTTGCTACCCTCTTTCGTTTCTTTTTAACCTATCCTTTGCTTCTGGCATTGTACCTTCGATTTGGCGTACTGCAAATGTGGTTCCTGTCTTTAAAAGGGAAATCCCTCCGACGCAATTAATTATCGCCCGATCTCGTTGACTGTAGTTCCTTGTAAGGTAATGGAATCAATTATTTGCAGTGAGATGCTGTCCTTCCTACACCGATCGAACAGCATTTTGGCAGACCAATTTGGATTTATGCCTGGTCGCTCTTCAACTCACCAGCTACTTATTGCTTTAGACGAATGGACGAGTGCACTTGACTCAGGTATTCCTTCCGATGTCATCTATATTGATTTTCGGAAGGCTTTTGAGTCTGTAGGCCATAGGCGGTTACTCTTCAAGCTGGAATCGACTGGCTTCAATGGCCTTTTATTAAATTGGATTACTGCTTTTATCAGCAATCGGTATCAGAGGGTCCAAATCTAAGATTCTAAATCTACATCTGCAGACATCATTAGCGGGGTACCACAAGGGTCGGTGTTGGGGCCTTTACTGTTCGTAATCTATGTGAACGATCTTACCTGTACAAATCCGTCGATTCAAAACTTTAAATTTGCTGATGATCTTAAACTAGGTCATACTATCATCTCGCCAGAAAACGGATTGGAACTATCGTCTGCAATTAGCCAAATATCAAACTGGTCAGTAACCTGGCAACTTCCGGTTGCTGAATCGAAATGCTCTTCTTTTCATATTGGATGTCAAAATCCAATGTTCCCTTATTTCTATGAAAACAAGCGCCTGAACGAGGTTACGGAGGTTCGCGACCTGGGAGTGTGGTTCACAGCTGACCTTAAATCAACCGTCCATTGCCGGAAAATCTCTGTCTTTGCATTCAGGCGTCTTGCAATCGTAAAACGCTGCTTTACCTCTGGCAATGTTGGCACCAAGGTGTGGGCGTATAAAGTCTTTGTGCGGCCACTGCTGGAGTACGCCAGTCCAGTATGGTCTCCATATTTACTGTCTGATATTGATCGACTGGAAGCAGTTCAATGCTGTTTTACTAGAAGCATCCCATCCCTACGTGGCCTTTCTGCTGGTGAACGACTATTAAGGACCAAGTTAGAACCTCTCGAATTGCGTCGGCTTTGGGCAGATCTGATATTAACCTTTAAAATCCTTAAGGGTCTCCTTACTATTGATCTCCCGTTTTTTGACCTTAGCCTCTCATCTTCTACAAGGGGTCATTCACTTAAACTTCGTCATCAAGATTCTCGACTTGATTGTAGACGGCACTTCTTTACCCTGCGGGTCGTATCGGCGTGGAATTCTCTTACTGAGGAGGCTGTTTCTGCCACCACGGTTAGTGGTTTTCGACGGTGCTTAAGGACCGTGCCCCTTTCTAAGTTCCTCCTGCGTGAGTATTAAGTGTTGACCACGGGTGGGCTTCTCTACACGGGAGTCTAGGCCCTGTCGTAATGTTGTCATTTACATACCCTTAACTTTGGTATTGGTATTAGTGGTTCCCAAACCCTTCCAATCACCATACCACCATTGCTGGTTAAATCATTATTATTATTATTATTTTATTATTATTATTATTATTATTTCTATAAAATACAACTGAATGCTCTTAAAATTATTTTATTATTATTTTTTCGAATTTCTTTTCCGGGGATTTAAGGGAGATTGAATTACACTTATGATACCATTGTAATGTTCTATTCCAGGGACCATTTAGACCAGAACAAACATTATTAACAGGATAGCATAAGGGCAATCAATTGTAATAAACACTAATTATGCACTAAATAGGTAGGCTAAATAATAAGCAATCATTCGTCTAATACTGGGCCTTTAATCGACGCTCCGGCGTACACAATATTGACCCCACAATATGGTCAATTAAATCAGTGACAGATTGTTATGATTTAATGTATCGATTACAATTATTCGGCAATGAGTCGAACGAATGGCATTACTGATTAAGTCGAGCGGAAACTAAATCATTATTATATTCTCTCAATTATTGCTTTCGTATTGCTATTGCTTTCGTATTGGAATGACTTAGCTCTATAATAGAAGCTTGAGTGAGGCTTCTGGCCTAGCGTGCTTTCCGAATCGAGACCTCCGGAATGTGACTGGCGTAGACTAGTTAAGCAACTGTTGAGCGGCTGATGATCGACTGATTTCATGCATTCCGAGGTTCGGTTTAAGTACTGCAGCGTTATCGGCCATGATCAAACCATTGTAGTATTGATTTGTTATTGAAATGCTAAATATAGTAACATTCTGACAGCTTGGGCCCTTATCACCAAATGGGACCTCTACGCATGTCAATCATTCTATTGTTGCATTCGGGGATTTTGGATGTTCCCCGTAGTCGGCACTTTTAAGTTATCTGCCGGTATAATTATAATATATAATATATATAATATATATATATTATATGTATATATTATATATTGTATATATATATAATCCCGTGTGGGAGTGTTTTATAGTTATTCTTCGAAGTCATCGATCATGAGCGACGATCTTATCGTAATTAAATCTACTTCTAGAAAGTCATTTAAGGTTCTACGATATTTACGTTTTGTACGCTTAGATTTCAAAGTAAAGGATATTTACCGTTCCAATATCCTTACAAATTTTCGACAGTCAGGTTTTCTGGAGTTGGAGGGGCTCAGAGCGACTGTCTTCATCAGGCTACCACATCACCGCTTACTTCGTCGTGAACGTTCGTCTGGGAAAGCAGACGAACGT
>JAHWFP010109102.1:48745-63082 GCA_023313725.1 Lithobius niger | reverse complement strand
ACGTTCGTCTGCTTTCCCAGACGAACGTTCACGACGAAGTAAGCGGTGATGTGGCAGCCTGATGAAGACAGTCGTTCTGAGCCCCTCCAACTCCAAAAAACCTGACTGTCGAAAATTTGCAAGAATATTGGAATGGTAAATATCCTTTACTTTGAAATCTAAGCGTACAAAACGTTAACATGGACTCGAATTTTCAAAGTAAGCGATGTGACATTTTAAAAAAAGGTTCTACGAAATGCCGTAAATATTATCAACTGGTAATGCCATCCTTTAAACTCTAACAATAGGTGTAATTACATTGGTCTGGTTACAATGATCTTGCCGCCTCTCGGTCGTCTTTGAAGAAGGACTCCTAAGTATATTTACCTATCTGGAGTCTATTTGATCTATCCGAATAAATATTCGGCTCATGCATTTAATAAATGTATGATATTATGCAAATATGTATCTAATCTATTAGTTGTATTGTTTCTGTTATGAATACTAATTAAGCCAATAATTATTTCTTTACAAATAGTTAGACCAAATTGTTAGTCGAGGCAACAATGTGCCAATTTCAACTTCTTTTCAGGGCAACAACGTCCCAGTTTCAACTTCAAGCCAAAGAATTGACACACTCACACGTTTTCATTGTTCCCCTTCCGGGGGTCGTCGTTGCGGTTGCTTCATTTCTGCTATGAGACTGGTTTATAATGTAAGAAGATTAAGAAAATTACATTTTATTATTTACGGCCTAACTTTTAAGTTGGTCTAAAAGGTGTGAAAAATATACGTAAAATGTAAAGACAGTGGTGATAATGGTGAAAACAGTATTTTTTTTTTAAATAATATAATTGTGGATAAATACCGCAGTTTGTGCAATGAAATAAGTAGTCAGTTAGCAATACGGCGCATTCTGGGGCAACATAATTCTATGAAGAAATAAACTTGGCTGTAAATATTGGTAATAAACAAATCAATACAATGGAGACAACGTTGTGGGCAGCTAAGGATGACAAGTGAGCAGCATTTTTCATCATTGTTCATGCTCACTTGTCCGCCTAAAATTTTCATAATGTTAGCTTGATTGTGTTCTTCATTTATTACTTATATTCACAGCTAATTTCATTCTTTAACCTTGTTGTAATATGCTTTTCCAGGAGTGGGACTGAGGCACCCCGTGGCATCAGTTTGTTGTGTACTGGCTTTAATAAATGAAGCAAGTTAGCAAAAATGAGTTAGCATGGTGGTCTAGTGCACTTGAAAACCAATCCAAAGACTGGGTTCAATTCCCGCAATCATGATGTCACGTGAATTTTTTCATTGTTATTGCTGCTCACTTGAAGTCCTTAGTTGTTCACAATATTGACTGTCTTTTTACGTTTATTAGCATTAAAAAATTAAATTAACTTAGGTTCTAAATTCAAAATTGGTAGCCGGTGTAGCCCTTACCATTTCACATTCAACAATGAACGTAAAAAACCTTTTTTCTTGTTGTTGAAATAAACGTTTTACTATCTTAAAAATTTAGTTTCTAGATGCCTTGAAAAAATCCATTACCTTTTTTAAAAGCATTCTCCTTCTCAATGCTGTTCAATACTAGAGAAAGCAAGCGAAGATGTCCTTCCGGTTCGCTACCTACTGCGCAGGTCAACTTCATATATAAGTCGAAGCGGAGCGGCAATTCTCACCTTTTCTTCTGTAGCGCCCAAGCTGTTCACTTTGCTCCAGGAAACGTCGAGCCTCCACCTCCGCCATCCGCCTTCTTTCTTCCCTCCGCTCCGCCTCCGATTGGCGAGGGCCGAGGGAACACCGCGGGTTGATTCTTCCTCCCATACCCGACGTTCCACCTCGCCGGTTTATGTTCCTCCGGTTGCCGGGAACGCGAAATTCTCGAACTTACGACGGAACAAAATTCTTTGGAGCCTCCGCCTCCCCTCCATTCTGAATCCTTCCCTGCACCATGCGACACTGCTGCCACATCTCCCATACCGTGCAGCCAACCACCTCCAGCAAGGGAATTACGGTCCTTGTCTGAAGAACTTTCCCGTACCAAAGACCGGTATGCCTTGCGGCCAAACTGGCCTCCTCCGTCAGTCCTTATATCACGCGATTGGACTTATCTTTCTCTGTGCTCCCACGCGATGCGTCGCTCTTCCAGCTTCTCGTCCGATGACAAATAGAAACAGGGACCAAACAATTGGAAAGGACGAGTGAAATACTGAAAGTCCACATTCTAGCCTACAGCTCTTGTTCAAGGCCAGTAGTGCCCTTAGGCACCCTTCCTTCCCCTTTTCTCTAATGTCTCAGGCTTACACTGCGCTGGAAAAGAAGCATGTTTGATTTCCAGCACCAGCGCGAGCGCTAATGCTACGCCGGCCTGGCTTCAGCTCAGTGCCAAAATAAAGGTCACAGCGCCAAGTGAGAACGGCCCTTTAGAATCCTTAGCCATACAACATCATGAGCAGAAAGGGATGAACCTTATGAACATTCAAGGCCCAGCCTTTCCAAGAGTTTTACACCTTGCCAACAAAGGCCTCTGCAGTTGCCTTGATGATCAGTGGGCCTTTCAAGAAAGGTCGGAAAAATCAGTGGTTCAGCCCTGCGAATACGGGAGGCTGCAACGCCGCACAAATTTGAATCTACTGAATGTCCAGGTTGAGGAAAATGTAAGAAAAAGTTCGGAAAATCGTAAAGCCTGAAGAACACGGCAGTGGTCGTCGAAAATTAGAGATTAGGTCAATCTCAGTGAAGTGAAAGTGAGCTAACTAAAGTAAAATTAGTTTTTAAGTTTTGTTTATTTTGGAGTGTCACAGTATGTTCCACAACGATGTTTTTTGATTTCTCAATTAAATCCATGGACCAGCCGTTGCTGGTCGTTGTTGTGGTTTAAAAGCTCTTAGAGATGCCTTGTAGGGTTTCGTTTGTCTGTTGTACTGCTGACAGATTACACATGTCTTGACGTAATAATCGCAGTTTTGGACCATGGTGGGCCAAAAGTAATTAGGTTGAATTAATTTCAGGGTTCTTTTCGCAGCTCTATGTCCTGCCGTTGGTGACAAGTGATAATCGCGAATACAGTGTGTTGCAAATGCGTTCGGAATGCAGACCTGTGCTATGCCTTCCATTCTTAATTCTAGGCATTTCGCTCCTAATTTTGTGTTTAGTTTAAACTAAAATAGTGGGGAAATTTCCTTGCTTCTGCTTTTTTTTGGTTAAAATTTAGATCTCTTCCTTGCCTGTCCGATACGTGATTTTTTTTCACTGCGTTGTTGAGTTTTGCGTGGGTTTTAGTTTATATCTGGAACTTTGACACCATTGTAAATCGTGCTAAACGCCAGTTGTTTTAAGTGAGACAATTTATCTTATATGAGGGAGTGTACTCTTACCATCAACTAAAATTCCAGCAGCAAATAATTATACCTAATTCACGATCGGCATGCAAGTAAGGACCTTGCATGCTGATTCCTTGTAATTGGTTCACTGCTTCTCCTTTCTTGATTGGCGCTGAGGAGATGAAACAAGATCTACTGTCATTATTTAGGGTTTATTCAAGGTTAAATGTTCCCGGTTATATCTTTGTTATATCCAGCACTCCCAACTCTTCATACTCTCCTATCTTCGATCCGGTAAACTGTAGCCTGTTCTCCCTCGATTTCTTGTGCTCAACCCTGCATCGAAGAGGGTCTCACACCCCGTCGAAGATTCATTCCACAAACCATTACCCTTGGCTTCTGCTTCACTTTGGGATGGGCAGTACATTCATCTCCAACGCCGCTCTCCAGGGAACCACTTCACACTCTTCTGTATTTTCTTTCATTCCTTTCTTGGGAAACATCCACGAATCCCGGGATCTCCGGTCTTGTTACCTCCTGCAAATCTACGGTCCACCATCTCCTCCACCATGGCACCCATGTTGCTATCAGCTACGATCCTCACAATCCCCCTACACGGCGCTTTGCCGACCTTGCATCCTCTACTCCCGGGTCGGTCGTGAACAACGATCCTTCTTCTCTAGCCCCAGCCTCGAACAGTTATGATCTGCTCGATCCTCGTCTCACTCCGCTTCCAGCCCAGCTTGCGCTCCGCTCTGCACTACCACGGTTAACGAGGCGTCAACTACTTGCTGGTTCATCCAGCGCCCTCCTGATCGTGGTCCTCGCAGCCATCATCGCCACGATCCCCATCACGTATCAGGGTACGGAACCCTCTGCGATCCTCGAGCCATGAATTCATGAACTCCCCTCTCTACGCCCCCCCCCCCCCCCCAGAAGACGCTTCCACCTGACTTCTATACCTACGAATCAACGCGACAACACTAACAATCCTGGTCCTTCCCAGCACCCTGATCCTGCCACGGCAGCAACCCCGCTGTCTGCGCCGGTTTGGAAAACTAGGGACCAACGATCCCACTTTTCTTTGGAATCCGCCATCCTTCGGCCACTCCGATCCTCCATCCCATGATGACTTCGCTACTCACGCTTCCCTATCCTCTTCGTACAACACGTCCTCGACTAGCACTAGGGGAATTTACGAATTCCTTCCTGCCTATCGATTCCTACAAATTTCTTCGGCTCCTGTACCAGCTTACTCTTGAACTCATGGTCCTCCACCTTCTTTGCAACAACCCCACCTTGCATTCCTTTGGCGGATTGTCACCTGGACAAGCAATCACTATCACTAGGTTTCCAACTACGATGACCTTCCGCTCTTCCGAACCTGTCTTCTTTAGGCTCTTGATTGCCAAAACCGCCCCTCCACTTATTGCGCTACGGCACCAATCCGGTAACAATATGCTCCACATACCGGGCCTTTTTTGCCTTACCGAACCCTACTCGCAATTTCAGTTTACGATTCCAGCTCCTCGCCTGTAGCTCCACCGCACCACCTCGGTTCTCCCCTGGGACCGAGCCCACCATCTCTTCCCATTGGAACATTGGTTAAGTATCGTTTTTATTGCCAGCTTCAGTATTAAACTTATGTCACTGTAACTTTGCTACTTCAACATTTCCCTAAGGGTCTCGGTCACCTAGGTTGACTGTTTCTCCTTTACCCTGGAACCTGTCGGCAACCGCTCTGCCCTTCAAGTCACTTCCACTTCTGATCCGGCTCCCTTCCAATACTCACTGGCGATCAGCCGTAGCGTCATCCAGCTCCGCGATGGCCTTCTTTCCGACCTGCGCTGACACATCTTCACTCACATTCTCCGATTCCTTTCAGGTTCGCTGAGCCAGTAGGCTTCTGGGTAGCCAGTCCGTAGCCAGGGCGGCATCAACAAGGCTCACCTCCAGTGAGTGCATAAAAAACAGGTAATGGATATTTTCAAGGGCAACTAAAAACGTTATCTTACCAGTAACTGGTTGAAGATTTTTTTATTGCTAAGCTGAAAATATACATTACCTGTTTTGGCTCCAGCCCGCCCTTCCTCCCCTCTTGAGTTACCTTGGTGACAATTGAGAGGATCGAAAAAGGATGAAGAATGACGCTGCCCCAGCGCTTATATAGGAGGACTGCGTCCGCGCATGCGCAGAGGATTCACTACGGGACTGGCAGGGAAGCCAACTTTCTTTTCTCTGGAAGAAGCAATGAGAACCGGGAGAGTGCATAAAAAACAGGTAATGTATATTTCCAGCTTGGCAATAAAAACTATCTTCAACCAGTTCCTGGTAAGATAACGTATTTATTTCAGAGCGGGGCTGAATTGTTTCAAAGTGGCCAGCAACAATCACTGCATGCGCACGTGTTCGCGTTGAAACCTTGGTAAATGCAACAAAAAATACTTTGAAGAATTTGGCACTGCAAATCGCTAAACGTGCCATTATTGGTGAGCTAAAGGTTTGGACTTCTTTCCACAAAGACTGATCATGCAGTGCAATGTATTTGAATAAAAAAAAATATTCTCCTCCCGAGAGAACACCCGTTTAGCAGTTAAATTACATTTTGCCAAGTTATGAAAAGATTAAATACTAAATTAATTATGTAAAGCCAAGTACATTCTAACGCAGGAAAAATTAAAAGTGGTCAGATCACGGCTAAATTCGGCATGCGCACGGGGTCGATGCGACGACAAAAAAGGGTGTAAAAATATTTTACGTCTGCAACAGTCAACCAGTAGTTATACGTAAGGCCCTTAGCTGGTTTTCGCCTTATTCGTAGTAAAAACACGAGTAGCTCATGTTTAATTCTAGACACTAATCTACATCGTGATTACAGACATTTAGCCATATTAGCAGTGAAGTGGTGACACCTAGTAGTTACCAATACAATTAGTGTAGAGATGCGACCACTGATCTCTACATGCATACAACACGTTTTCTTTTTTAACAAAAAAAACCTAAATAACAAAAAGTTTGAATGTTTATGAGTGGTTGAATTCATCACAAACACAGTTGTTCAGGTGTTCTGATCAGCCGTCCTCTTGATGTCACCATTTGTCGGGTTTCCGAGGTCAGTGGCATGTGGGTTGGTGGATACCTTGCTCCAACATGTTCTCCGTTTCTCCTGGTGGGCTCATTTGCATTGTCATTCCATTCCAGGAAAGGGATCTTTTCTTGCCTGAATTTCCTCCTCGTATCTCTTTCTGAGATATATTCAATTTCGAATGATATTTTTTCCGTCCTGTGTCTTATGCTCTTAGGATCGTGTTTCTTCTCTTTTCTTTGTAATAGTTGCTCTTCTCTAGCTATTATTTTCTGTTCTTGCCCATACCTGTCCTCCTTGAACAAATGATTTACGAGTTCTACTTCTCGTTTCTTCGTTCTTTTCCCATCGAGTTAGCTTGTATTTCCGTTTTGCTTCTGGTATGCTGGCAGTAGAGTATTTATAACTCTGTTGCAGAGCATCTGTCATGGGGTTTCCTTGTTCCTGGAATAGGAGTTTTTCTCCATGTTAAGAATGCTAAGTAAGGATCTTTGGTGTCCTTCAGTACCTTGCGAAGGGTCTTCTTGGCAGTTTGTACCGCTCTTTCGACTTATCCATTGGGCTGTGCGTATCTTACTCTTTTTTGTTTTCTGGATCTTCCAATCTGACATGAAATCTTGGAAATCCTTGGAGTTAAATGGTGGTCCTCTATCTGTTACCACTGTCTTCGGAATTCCATGTCTTGTAAATATCGACTCGAGTGCCAGTATCACCGTTGATGCCTTATTAAATCCGATAATTTCATCACTTCTATAAACTTAAAGTAATCTATTACCTGTAGATACTTTCCTCTTTGCAGTTCAAAAAATCAATTCGTAGTTTCACCCAGGGAGTGTTTTCGACTTGGTGTGGAAGCAATGGTTCACATAAATTTACATTCTGGGCCTCCGCACATGTGCTGCACTCCTGAATCGTTTCTTCAGTTTGTTTTGACATTCCGGGCCAGTACAGTACTCTGCGTGCTCTTTGCTGGTTATTGGTGATACCTTGATGTACTTCGTGTAGTCTCATTAACATTTCTTTGTGTAGTGCTTCTGGAATGATTAGCTGGATACCCTTCATGAGCAGTCCATCGTACACTTACAGCTATTCTTTCATGCTCCAGTGGCCATCCTTCTTCCACCATCATCGTCAGCTTTTTCAATGCACGGTCAGCTTCAGTAGCTTTCGGCACTACTGCCAGCTTGATATTTCATTCTTTGTAGCTTAGCATGAATTCCTGGACCTAAACATCCTCATCCTGGGTTTCAAATGATTTTTCTTCGACTGGTGCTGGTGACAACGTATCGGCTAGTGTCATGTCTCTTCCTGTTTTATAGATTATCTCAATTTGGTGGTACCTGTGCAATCTCGAAAAGACGTTGTTTTCTAGAGGTCAACGTTGTGAATGGTTTCTTGATCATACATATCCGTAGCTTATGATCAGAGAAAATGATACAGTTCTGTTCCATACACATATTGGTGGAATTTCTCTCATCCAAACGTGAGGACTAGCTGCTCTTTTTCAATATGTGCATCATATCTTTGTTGTGCTTGCGTCAGAACTGTTGCAGCGTAGGCTATGGGTTGGTCTTACACTGACTCAGGACTGCTCCCATTCCTATTGGCGACTCATCAATTATGAGTACAACTTCTTGTGTAGCTAAAAATAGGCTAGTGGGTCACTCTGATTCGTTTGTTTACATCTTCAACCATTTTGTCGTAGTTTTCATTCCATTCCCACGACGAGTCTTTTTGCTGGAGGTTCAGTAATTGAATCAGTTCAGTCGCCAGATTTGGTAAAAATTTACTTAAATAATTTACCATGCCCAGCCGTTTCTGTAGCTCTTTGTTGTTTTCTGGCTTTTTCAAATTTGAAATTGCAATTATACGTTCCTCGTCAATTGTGAGTCCCTTGGTCGACAGCTTGTGTCCTAAATACTTGACTACTTCTAATCCTAGCTGCGTTTTCTTTTCTTCTAACTTGAGGCCTTTCTCTCGCTTGCTGCAAGGTCTTTTCAAGTTGTAATAATAATAATAATAATAACTTTTTTATTGCAATACAATATTTACATTGTACGCTCGAAGCTGTTCGACGACAGCTTGTATGAGCTTCAAAAGATACATCATGTTCATTGTAATTTAATCATTCAACATGTCACCCTATAGCTTACAGTTATACACACATTTTTAACAATATTCAATGTCTCACCATCTTCTATTTATTCTATCATTATATAACTTATATGCTTATTTACTGAAAACATTGTTTTAAACAAATTTCATCTTTTAAGTTCACTTTTAAATCTTTTATTGTGCTATAAATCATGAGTTTATCTAATGTTTTATTGAAAATATCTGGTATATACCATTGTTTATTTCTTTTTCCGTACACGTTGTTCCATCTTGGCAATATGTATTTGAATCTTAATCTATTTCCTCTCTGTTTTTTTTTTTTTTTTGTGTATATTTGAATAATAATTTTTTGTAATTATTGTATAATTTCGCAGTTCTATTATTTTCATGATCTTCATTTCTTTATATATTTCTTTTGTTTTAGTTTTCCCATTCCCAAATAACACTTTAATTATTTTGTTTTGAATTTTTTGCAATCTTTCAATTAAATTCTCTGAAGCAAAACCATATAGTTCTATACCATATATTAAAATACTCTCTATCCATGCTTCATATAAGATTTTTTTATTTTTTTTTATCCAATATATTTCTCACTGCATATATCTTGAGTAAAATTTTTCTAATATTTTGTCTTACTGAAAGTATATGTGCTTTAAAATTCCAATTTATATCTATTTCCATTCCTAAATACTTTGTTGTTTCTTTTAGCTCCAATTTTACACATTCCTTCTTACATTTTGTTTTTTCTTATCTTCATTTAAATTTTCAGTTTCCATAATGTTTTATAATTGAACTTTCTTCAGTTTTTTTTCATTTTTGGCACTGTGATATTCATTTGTACTGTTTTCTCTTTACTAATGAATAGTTCGTTTTCAATAAACCAGTCATTTAATTGGTTGAAGTAATCTTGTAGATTATTTATCATTTCTTCATAGTTAAAATGTATTGAAATCATAATAGTATCATCTGCGAAAAGAAAGAAATTTGTTTTTTTCAATATTATTTGATATGTCATCTGTATAAATCAGGAAAAGCAATGGTGCCAATACAGATCCCTGTGGAATGCCAAATTTTGAATTTTTTAAATAACTACTTTCTTCCTTGATTTTTACTAACACTTTCCTGTTACATAAGTAACTTTTAATAATATTATAGATTTTTCCTCCGAGTCCTATTTTCTCACATTTTTTAAAAATAATGTCAGAATCAAAAGTATCAAAAGCTTTCTGTAAATCTATTAGAACTGTGCCGACATATTTTCCTTCTTTTAATGCCCTAGTTACTATTTTGTTTATTTCTACTAATAAGTCACCCCTTTTCCTGGTGTATCCATACTGTACATTTGTTAAAATATTATTTTTTCCAGAAAATTCCTGATTTTATTAGCAAAAAAGTTTTCTACTATTTTGTCTATTATTGATAAAAGTGTAATTGGTCGATAATTGTTTTTGTCTTTTTTTTCGCCTTTCTTGTATATCGTCGTAAAACCTGTATTTTTAACAATTCTGGCCAATAATAATAATAATAATAATAATAAACTTTATTACAAACAAAATACAATAAAAATTATACCAGAAAATGGAAATGCCAGAGTTTACAAAAGGCAAGGTATAGGCTTGAAAGCCCAATCTTACACCTAACCCACCAACAAAATAAAACCACATATATACAAATCCAAGAAAAATCAAAATACAATTAAGTAAAGCTAATCATTTAAAATAATAATAATAAATAAAAAGTGCACAAAACAGGGAGGCGAGGGGGGGGGGGGGAGTGGCCAAACTATGAATTTAAGAAACATTGGTAAAGACGGCTTTTAAATGCTTGAGCAGAAGGGGCGTGCTTGATTTCTGCAGGCTGCTCGTTCCTTAACTTAATACTCTGAGTGAAAAAGGAAGATTGGTGGTTATTAGTTCGACATCGGGGAGGAGTGAAAGTGCAACTGTAGCTGAGTCTGGTGGGGTAGTTGTGAGTCGCAATAGCAAAGATATAAAGTTCAAACAAATAGGACGGTTCTTTAAATTTAAGCGTCTTGTACACCATCACAAGTAAATGTAAAGCTCTTCTGTTTTCCATGGATACTCATTTAAGCTTTTTTATGTTTTCTCTGACACCCTGATACTTTTTAGTATTAAAAGTAAAACGAACACAAGCGTTCTGGACCTTCTGCACTTGCTCCAGCAATGTTTTTGGAGCACTGAGAAAAAATCAAATCACCGAAATCCAATAATGGAATGATCAGTGCTGCAGTGAGATTATGTTTAGTTTTAATGCTAAGAAAATGCTTGAATCTTGCAAGATATCTAAGCCTTTGTAACGCAGAATGGCATTGCGTGCTAATAGGAACCTCCCACACAAATGCATGTCAAAAATAACTCCGTTTTTTACATGATGGGATGTTATCGATTCAACATTGTTGATTGCAGCAGAGTTATGGTGAAAATTTTCGTTACGAGCACAAGCTTGAAATAACTGGGGTGAGGCAATAATAATATGTTGACGTTTGTTTCCATTGAGTGAAAGGCCGTTTGCACTTGACCAGTGGGTAATGTTATCAAGGGCATTATTAAGTTCGGAAAGCGTAGAGGCAGCATTATCAAGAGAAAACGTCTTTCCGGTCTGTACCTCATCAACGAACATATGATGATCACATTTGGTGATGCAGTCTGGGAGATCATTGATGAAAATAGAAAAAAATAATAGGCCCAAGGATAGACCCTTGTGGAACTCCAGACGCAACATCAGAAACGATGAGGTATTATTGCATTCTTTACGCATTCTTTACGACCAGTAAGGTAACAAGTAAACCACTTTACAGCAAGGTCATCAAGGCCAATGTCATCATGGCCGAGTGAATTTCGGTCGAATAGAGCCCTGGTCACAGTTGTGCCTTAATAACGGGTTCAGTGAGTTATCTTTATGCCAGTGGAGGATGTGGCCATAGCGATTAAGACGCTATGCAAGTGATCTGGGGCGAACTGGGTAGCCGGTTCGAATCTGGGTCATGCCACTCCGACGAAACGTAAGTGCATAAAGGTGGCTTACTGAACTACGTTATTTCTAGTGTATGATTTTTGCTGTTGGCTAATTTCCAATTTTCCTTAATATTATTTCCAGCGATTTATGTCTATTTACGTCTATTTATAATCAAATAAAAGCCAGGAATGTTGACTAAATAATCATCTATTGATGGCTTCACCCACGTTTCAGTAATAGCGACAATGTCAAAATTCCCAGCCGTTACATAAGTACTTAGTTCAGACAAATGTGGAAGCAGTGACTGAACGTTAGACAGACCAACTTTCAATGCGTCATTAAATTTCGAAAGATGTTCTTCAATTTGCATTTGTGGACGAAGAAAACTTATTGTTGGTGCAATCGTCTGAAGCACTACTGTTACGACTAATTTCGGAAAAAAGAGTCACCAAAATTAAAAGGAACGAAGCCTGCTGTTGAGCTCACATCATCCATAAAGAGGTATATTTGGGAGTAAAGAATGCCTAATCCGTTCATGCATGGCAACAAATCTTACTAGCAAGGTCAAAGTGGGACAGACGGAGATGGAAAGGGGTAATGATAATTATAGGGGACAGACGGGAGGGGAAAAGCGACCTGACCTACATGAGGGAGGCCTATAAGCAAGGAATGTTTCACGAAACATTTCGCACGAAAAAGAAAACCTTAAATATATTTCATGGAAAAAAATTATCACAAAAAGAATAAACAGAAAAAGTTCAAAAAGACCTAAATTAAATAAAAAAATGAAAAAACCAAGTTCACAAAACCACTTATAAAGCAAAATGCAACAAATATAGACAAACAGTATATGGTGACATTATTGAAACAAGAGTGAAAACGGTTGTAGCATAAAACTAAAATAGAACTCGGCAGGGGAAAAAATTATTTCTCTCTAAAAATCCTATTGAGATCACCCTCGGAGCTGATGGTACCTTTTTGTTGTTCAGCAAACCAAAAATTTGTCCATCCTGTCCACGTAGCTTTGAAATGGTTGCTTGCATGCACTTTTTTTATACAAAGCAAGCCGTTTCTACCCTTTAGCAGTCTTTGTTTGAATAAACAAGGTATCGCTGCTTGTATGATAAAAATCGCACAATGATAGGTCGATTACCATTGAAGAACCACTGATATTAATTTTAAGTTTGGAATTGAAAAGATTAAGTACCTTCTTTTCACAGTCTTTATTTTCTACTTCAGGTGCGCCATGAGTGATTAAATTATGGCGACGTTGATGCATACCAACACCATCCAACTGATTATGAACTTTGATTATCTCGTTTTCGAGATTGGTAACTTTGGTGTTGAGGGAATCTTCAACAATAGCAGTTGCTTCTTTAACTGTTGATGACACGATTTCATGAAGCACTGGCTTGATAGTTTCACTGTGGAAAGCAAAGATAACTTTGGCTTCAAAGTTGCTGAGTGCAATGTTTACTGCATTGATAATTTCGGAGGATTTAAACGAACGTAGCTCATCAACAGTTAGCTCCTTCAATTTTTGCTTCCTGGCAAATTATACGGCTGCTGAGGATTTACAACTTTAGTAGCATTTGATCAATGAGCCACAGAATCTGCTTCTAGTGGATTTACTGGGGATTTCTTGGTAGTTGTGCTGTTGCGTACCATTTTAAACAAGTGGACTCCGTAAAAATTTGATGGTAATTTCAACCCCTGGCTTAGCCACTACAACAACCTTTTAGTGAGAAATGGTGTCATAGCAGGTTTGCCACAGTTGGCTGCACGCAGGAGCCCTCCAAAAACATGACCGCTCTACTCGACAGCTTACGACCGCTCCTTGACAGCTTAACAGCTTGTGACCGCTTGTGTATGTCAAGGTCCTCGTCTACCATATACATCATCTACAAATGGTTCTGTTTTTTCTTGAGACTTCAGTATCTCCGACATTCCTCGCTGGACCAGAAGCTGTTTTAACTCCCTAGGGCAATCGAGTGAATATGTACTTTCCGAACCGTGTCGCAAACGTGCATATGTACGAACTGTCTTCTTCCAGTTTTTTATGGTGAGTCTTCCAGTTTCTTTTGGTGAAAGACTTCGTATCAAGTACGGTAAATTTCTTTGCTCCAGCGAGTTTAGCTACTATTTCATCAAGAGTTAGCATTTTGTAGTATGAACGATACATAGCTTCATTTAGTGTTTGAGGGTCTAAGCACAATCTTAATTTTCCATTTGGCTTCATTATGATAACCATTGGATGCACCCACTCTGTTGGTGTGTCCACTTTGACAATCATGCTTGTGTCACTCATTCAGTTGAGTTCTTCCTTTACTTTATTCATCAGTGCAAAGAATACTTTTTATGCTGGGGAAACTTGTGGTATTGCAGCACTCTTCAGTTTGATATGGTACTCCCTTGTAAGGTCCCCATTCCTGAAGGAAAACACATCAGCATATTTTTTTCACAATTGCTTCTGTGTTGCTTATAGTACTGTTTTTTTTTTTCAATGTTGACTTCTTCAATTCTTGTCAGTACTTTTAGTTTATCAAAACAAGCATTTCCCCCAAAATTGGAGCCAAGTCCTTCTGGTGACTAAAAATGGTAACTGGACTTTGGTCCCATTGTAACTGCATAGTAGCACAAACTGCCCTACTGGTTCAATTGGTTCTCTGTTGTACACGCTCAGCTTTACCCACGTTTCTTTGATTTTAACTGCTGGCCTTACTTGTTTTGTGTGGAATGACATTTGCTGGGATCCCATATCTGCTTTGAGGTTGATAGTGTGGTGGTGTAAACCCCCACTAGACTATAGTTTCCACTCCCCTCTCTGTAATATTTATTAGCCCGCAG
>JAHWFP010109102.1:7015-43745 GCA_023313725.1 Lithobius niger | reverse complement strand
ATACTGCGGGCTAATAAATATTACAGAGAGGGGAGTGGAAACTATAGACTAGTGGGGGTTTACACCACCACAGCTCCCATATCTGCTTTGAGGTTGATAGTCTCTGTGCCTGCTACTTGCGTTCTGTCACTAATTGCTTTAATTTGCTTAACTGTCAAAGCACCCAGAAAATATGTCGGTCGTTCATTTTCGTCATACTGGATTGCCCTTACCTGTGTTGGCATTTTTGAAAAACACAATTGCGCAAAATGATTCTTCTTTCTGCATTTATGCATGGCATTCCCGGGGTTGGTGGGCCTTTCCACAGTATTTACATCCCCGTGACTGGCCAACTGCCCTTTTCCTTATGTTATTTTGATTTGCCTTATAATTTGTTTTTTATAAAACTGTTACTTCCTCCACTACCTTGGTTTGTAGTGGTATTTTGCTTGTAATGTTTTTTTCCTCGTTTGTATTGCCTGTTCTGGCTCAACAAACATTTTCACGTGTTCTTTCGATGCCACCGCAGCTCTGCATATGCTTAATCGATTGTCAACTATTGTCCAACTATTGTCCAAAACATAATAGTCTATCCATTAGTGCTGCACTGTACGCACCACCTACCAGCACATCTTTCAAATTTTCGTTTACTCTATCGCCATACTTGCACATTTGCACCAGTCTCTTTAATTGTGTTACATATTCATCAATTATTTGTTGTTCTCCCTATTTTTCCTTTGTGAAAATTCGTTGTTCAAATGTTACGTTTCGTTTTGGAATGTAGAACTGTTCAAATGTGTCTCAAACGATAGTCAATGTCTGCCATTGCTGTCCCATCGGCATTCGTGTACTCAAATGTTTTTTTCAAATTCTTGAGCTTCATCTTCGATTACATTAAGCAGAATAACTATTTTGCGTGGCTGTGGCTTACTCAAATACTCTGCTGCAGCCATATAATTATGAAATTTCTTCCTCCATTTCGTCCAGACATCCTCTCGATTACTTCCTGGCACGAGTGGTATAGGTGGTGCAAACATCTTAATTTTGTTACGTTGTGGGCTACCTGTTGCATTTCTGTTTGTTTCTCTTTGATTTCTTTAATTGGATGACTAGATCGTGATCACAGATCCAGTTGCATTTACTTCTGACACCATGTTGTATAGTTCAATGATTGTAGTTATTAACCCTTTTATGCCTACGCCATTTTTTCAATTCTCGAGTGAGAAAACCTATGGCTGCAACATGGCTGCCATGAACAAGTTGCATGCCTCACGAAAATTAATTGTAATAAAAAAACTATGCGGTCTAGGAGTATAAAAATTTGCAGACGTAATAATTATATTGTAAATTATTGACCAGAAATATAATTGGGACCATCGTCTTACGTTTTCATTATTTAAAAAAATCCTGAAGTTCGACTACGTGAACAGCGCTAACGAAAGTTTAAACTTGCAATACTCAGCATGATAACATCAACATGATATTCTTCCGTCACAACCCGTGTTATTACTTCGGAAATCATTATTTTATGTTTTATTACCGTAAAAATCCTGAAGTTCGACTACGTGAACAGCGCTAACGAAAGTTTCAACTTGCAATACTCAGAATGATAACATCCACATGATATTCTTCCGTCACAACCCGTGTTATTACTTCGGAAATCATTATTTTATGTTTTATTACCGTAACAATAGTTTAAAGTTGCTATATTTTTTCGAGATTCACGATCGATTACAGCTCGCTACCAAATCGTTGCCGGATGCCATAATGACCGGCTGCCCGCAATGCGACGCGCTCCTGCTAGCGCCAATGGCTGCGACCATGACTCGATTCGCGTGATGTCACCGGCCAACGGCCGAAGAGTCACGTGCCGCGAACGAGCCAATCAGCGCTCGCGAGGCCGAAGCATTTGAACAACGGCCGTTGAAACAGGACATTTCATTGGAGGGATACAGGCAGTGAGGTTGGAGTTGTGACATCATTTTTCGCGGACCAGAAAATTGGGAATCCCCTCTCTCGAACGCGACCAAGATGGCAGCTGTACGTTGCGTCGTTCCGGAGATATGATCGTTTGAACCAAGGGCTATTTTCAGGAAATAAACGCAATTTCATGTCCATTTTGGCGGTGATGCCAACAATAACATTGACTTAAGGTAATAAAAAGATGATATTAAATTAAATTAACCTAAATAAACCAAAAATATACGTTCCAAATTACCTAATTCAATCGGAGTTACGCCTCCGACGTACGCAATAGGAATTGTTTTTTTAACAGGACGTAGAACTCGGCTGAACCGGGCGAACGACACATCGTCGTTTCGGCTTTTTCGCAGTGGAATTGCAACGACGACATATCGTCGCTTAGGCCTAAAAGGGTTAAAAGATCAGCAGATAAACTACACTACTCATTGTTTACTTCTAGACTCTAATCTGCGTCGTGATTACATAATTAGACATGTTAGCAGTGAAGTGGTGACACCTAGCGGTCACCAATACATTTAGTGTAGAGATGCGACCACTGATCTCTACATGCATACAACAGGTACCGGTGTCCATTGTTTCCTGCTTAGTACAACTTGCACTACATGAAGTTCCTCTCTGCAATGCCTTCCTTGTTTTACCTGTCCCCTCTGGTCAGTCAGCTTCCACATGATGCAATACGTGCTGCAAGACTGAATCGTTCAGAGTTGCGCTTCTAGCTTTGACCATTTACTGTTGGATGCTTGTGCTAACAACAATTGTCAACTGTCGATGCAATGGAGTTGTGAACTGTTGACCATGGAGTGGGGCTCTTGACAATGCCTCCTGTAATTAACATGGCCCGCGGTACATACTACAGCTGTATGTCGTAACCTATTGTTCTTCATTTTGAAATATTGCAGCCTAGGTGACATCATGTCATGTGATTTTGAGCTCAGTGCGAGTCGCAGCTTGTGATATGTCAGAACTGTCATTCGACAGCCTACGAGTAATGAGGAAAATGGTCTAGGTTTCATTGGTCTTGTTTCATCCAACTTTGTCGAGCCATAAAACACATGGGCCTTTCTCTTGAATCTGCTCCCAAACCATATTGGCTCGTTTTAGCTGAGACTGTTAATAGACAAGGTAAGAGTTAAAATAACGTAATGAAAAAAAATGGCTATGGCTAGTATTGATAGTATTTTTCTTTTTAGGTAAAGCTTGGTCCTAAAGTTGAATTTTCAACCATGGTAACCATAAAAGACACGTTCAGACCAGAGTTGGACTGTTTAAAGGATAAAGTCTTCAAGCTGGATAAACATTGTGTAAGTTGATAAACTTCTCTTTCAGCATTGTTTAGCTGCTTGATGCAGCCGGCGGAGTTGTTTAGCTTGTCAGTCTGATATGTTCGTTTTGTATGTTCGTTTCAGAAAATATAAAATGTGATTTCAGTTTTACAAGAAATTGTAGTTATTTTTCCATAGAGTTTATTCACCAGGAGTGGTAGATTCTGTAGGATAATTAGACAATAATGACATTGTGGAGTGCCCTTGTAACAACCCCTGCCTGGGTAACCAACAATTTTCTAGTAACAGTTGCGTCACAGCTAGGTAGTACTGCGACAACCTGCCTACCCAGAAAACCCAACAGCCAGTAGTGTTGTTTTATTTTAAACTTAATGCAATGTCATAATAATAATATCAAATAATAATCGTAATTCTTTAAATAAGAATAATATGTTATTGGTTTACTTGTTGTATTAGTGCAAATGGCACATATAATAATCTGTAAACAAAAATAGTGTTAGGCTACTGCGTTTGCTTACTCATGCAGCGATACAAGGCTTTCATCTCAGCTAGCCTTGTCCTCGAAACCTGTGTCATGAGCGCCACAACTTCTTTTTGGCACTACTTATCTTCCTCCTTCTCTAAACAGGTCTGAATAAATGCTTCCTTTTTTTTAAATGAGTGTCTCAATACACATAAGTTTTTCTTTGACCATCCTGTCAACCACTGCAAGACTGTTTAATAATTTAACAGGTTATGGGTTCAGTCATTGTATTTTGGCTATTGGTGATGAACAATTTGTATTTGAGGTGTTAAATTTATGAACATTGAAGGTGAACTTTTGCTTTTGCATCGTACTCATTTTTAATCATGGCAGATCTTGCACGTGTGATGATTGATAAGTTGAACAACGGCAACTACCAATCTTGGAAGTATGAAGCAAAACTCATTTTTCGTAGTGCCAGGTTTTACAGTTTTTAAAACTGTAAAACCTGCCACTACTGATGCAACGTATGCAGCGTGGGCAACTGCTGATAGTAAGGCTATGGGAACAATTGGTTTCCTCATTGAAAGCCAACATGTTCATACACACCCAGCCACAAGGCAAAGCAAGCATGGGACAGTGTGAACGCGCATCATGAGAGGGCATGTCTGTAAGCACCGTACATATGTATGTGAAGCTCACCAGCTTGAAATTAAGTGAGGATGGTAATGTCGAATCTTTATTACAAGAAGTCGACTCTATCACTGACAAATTGATTGCTGCAGGAGAAGCTGTGACTGATCGATTTAAAATTGGAATGTTGCTCGTTAATTTACTAATAGGTATGCAACATTGATCACTGCTTTGGAATGTTGTGCTGAAGTTGACTTAACCGTTGGGATGATTCGTGAAAAGATTCTACGTGAATACAAACGACGAAAAGAATTGAATGATGTCCCAGCTGCTGTGTGTAAGCAAGAATCAGCCATAAGGGTGAAGATCAAACCAGCAGTGTACGTCCCAGGCAAAAAACGAAGGCAACCTGCCATTTTTGCCACAAGGCTGCCCATTTCAAAGCTAAATGTTTAAAGTACAAGACGCAACTTAAAAAGGATTCAGCAGGGCAACAGGCAGCTAAAATTGCTACGAAAACGATTTCTAGTGATATTGGTGGTGTAAATGACAATGATAAACATTTATGTTTTGCGGCAAGAAAAATAGCGGATGAAAAATAGCGGCTGCATCATGGCACATGACAAATTCCAAGGAACATTTTGAATCTGTAGATACAAACGTGCGTGAAACTGTGAAAGTTGCTGATGGGAGCACTATTAACATTTGTGGAATAGGTGATATGTATCTAAGTTGTGAGAAGCCCGACGGTAAAACAGTGTGCGAGTAACAAATGTCAGGTATGTGCCAGACCTCGACGAAAACTTGCTGTCAGTGCATTTGTTAACTAAAATGGGGTTAACAGATTATTTCCATGATACTAGATGTGTTATTTCAAAAGGTAACATAATTGTGCCAACTGCAAACGCAGTGAATAACCTGTACAAGCTCAACTGTAAACATCAGGCAATTCTATCTCAACTCAAAAAAGACAACGACTGTCTTCACACGTAGCGTCCCCTACTTGGACACAACAACCAAGATTCCATTAAACTTTTGGAAAGTGAAGCTTATGCATATGGAATTCACATCAACAATTGCAAACAGAAAATATCCTGTGATACTTGTATTAAAGGAAAAATGACCACACTCCCATTTCCAAGAAATCTACAATGAAATACTACGAAATCTCTCGATTTCATACGTAGCGATATATGTGGGCCAATGTAGACGCGGACAGTGGGTGATAAATGGTATGTTTTAACACTAATTGATGAACTAAGCCGCTATTGTACTGTCTACCTTCTTGCTAAGATGAGTGAGGCTACTGAGAAAATCAAACAGTTTGCGCAATATTGTTTAACCAAATTTAGGCGAAAACCAAAAGTGCTAAGTGATTGTGGTGGCGAATATCTTTGTAACTAACTGGAATTATTTTTGAAAGAGCATAGAATTGTGCATCAAATGACAGCAGCATATTCGACACAACAAAATGGTGTCACAGAGAGAAAAAATCGAAGTGTTACGAGATAGGACGTATGCTTATTGATGCTGGTATGCCAAATCAATATTGGGGTGAGGCAGTGGTGACTGCTAATTATCTGCAGAATCGTCTACCTACCCGAGCTAGAGAGAAGACAACCGTATGAAATGTGGTTTGGTGAAAAACCAGACTTGAGCATGTATGTATTTTTGGGTGTAACGCGTTCATGCATGTACGTAACGAGAACGTTGTAAACTCATTTTCGAATAGCTCGGCTCACAGAGGTCTCACGGACTAGTGGTTGGGCTTAAAAATGACAAAGCTCTACAACTTAGTTTTGTCGGCTCTTTGACATTGCAAATGGAAGACTGTACATTAGCAGAGATATTAAATTTGCTGAAACACATCATGATCAGCAAACTAATCAAATGGCTGAACCTGTAAAACTTCCAGTGGAGACCAGTCCACAGTGCAGAGGGAATTCTTCTGAAAATGAACACTTGAATGTAGACATGTTAATAGGTGACACACGTGGAGACGTAGGCCTAGCTAATGATGGAAGTCAACAACCTGCAGACACCAAGGCTCGAATAAGAGTATCAACACGTTCAACGAAAGGAGTAGCACCTGAATGACTCATTGCGCCATGTAGCCTAGCTAAGGTTGAGTCAAGTGAACCGAGGATCTACAAAGAAGCTAGATGCCATCCAAGGGGAAATAAAATCTCTTCACCAAAATAAAGTTTGGGAGCTTGCTGACCTACCTGATGGAAGAAAGGCAATAGGTAAATGGGTCTATTAGAAGAAAACTGATGAACTTGGTAATGTAAAACAAATACAAGGCGAGATACGTTGCTCAAGGCTTCTCGCAAATTTATATGGCTAAGACTACAATGAAATTTTTGCTACGTAGCCAAGCAAACTACTTTACGAACACTCCTTACTGTTGCTGGCAAATGGGAAATTGTCGTGAAACATTTCGACATTAAAGCTGCTTTTCTATGTGGTGTTTGAAAATTTTTACCTGTAATTTTTAGCATACCCCTCCTCCAGTGCTTACTTCCTCTAAAGATTAGGCCTATGGCCACCAGATTGTGACTCATTACGCATGCACAGACTCATCTATACAGTATGTCTCAGAAATCCCGTCCACCCAAAATAGATTGCTGTATACTGGATATGAGTTGGTAATAACAACATACTTGTATAGGAAATCGCCTATGGCGAATCCGATGATGGTTCCTAAACTGACCTTGGAAGTCGTTTTCAAGGTTATCCAAAATATATCTCTTAAACTATTAAAGATGCGGGCATAAAGTTAAAGTAAATTAAAAGTTGTTTGGGATTATAACACAAGTCCAAGAAAGGAAACAGAACTGAAATCGCGCCGTAAACACGGAAGATATGGGCAAAACAACTTGGACACTGCAGGAGAGCCATCGCAAAGGGCAGCGATAAGCAATCACTTCTTGAATAATCAGTATTGTGTGAAGCACTAACGATCAACTAAAGGAAACGGCTATGCCTGATTTCGGCAATTGTATGGAAAGCAGGGGGGGGGGGGCACTTGCGCCTCCCCCCCAATGTAGTTTGGTGCCCCCAAAGAGAAGGTTTGGGAACATTTTAAGTAGCTTTCTTTTAATAGATCAAAGAAACCGCTCGTCCATATGAAAAAAACATTGAAAAGCTTCGCCAACTTTGGATACTGCTCCCCTCTCCCGTCGGTGAGGATCGGTGAGGTTCACCACTAAGTGCAGGACCATAATAAATCAACCACAATGGGTAAAAAGTAGGATTTTGTGGTTATTTTCTGCTAATTTGCTAATATCTATTTAAATTTGTTAAACTGAATTATCGTTTCTAGTTGCCTTGAAAATATCCATTACCTTTTTTATAGCATTCTCCTTCTCCTTCTAGAGAAATTAAATCGAAGATGTCCTTCCGGTTCGCTACCTACTGAGCCTCCTTCATATAAAAGTCTAAGCGGAGCGGCAAGGCTCACCTTTTCTTCTCTAGCCGCTGAGCTGTTCACTTCGATCCCACTGCGTTCCTTCATTCACGTTCCGCATCCCACGGAACCATTGTTCCTTCATTTACATTCCGCATGCCACTGTACCATCATTCCGATGCCGCAGGCTAAGGGAACGTCTTGGGATGGTTCCTTATGCCGTACTCCTCATTCCGTGTCCCCACTGCAGGTTCCACCTGCGAACTACAGAGCGATTCTCGACCTTACAACGGAACCATATTCTCTGGAGCAACTGATTCCGCCTCCAAATCCCCTTTTTTCCGAGCCGTCGTTCCCCATGCCTTGCGATACCGCAGCCACGTTCCCGATTCCTTGTAGTCAGCTTCTGCGGTACGGGACCTACGTTCTCTCTCCGAGGAGCTTTCACGTACTAAGGAACGATACGCCTGCCTCAAACTTCAACTCAAGGCCCGGAAAGTTGCTGCCTAGTTGGCATCCTCTGTAGGCCCGCAACTAACTCCTATTGATTTATCTTCACATTCCTCCCAACCTTTGGTTATTGACCGTTCTGTGACTCAGAGGAACGACCAACCCCTCACTTCGTCTCAAGTGCATTATCTCATGGATTCTTCCCTTCGGCACTTTACACGCAAGTTCCAGTTTCAGACTACACATCATTGTGGCTAAGCTTCGGTTCCTAAGCGACGCCGATCCTCCACAACCGACGCAGGTCCCTCTACCATACCTGATGATCCGCCTCCGCGTCCCGTTCCACAGGTTCCGCTGCCAATTCCGCCCGTCCCTCCTGCGGACGAAGGTCTCGATCCTATTATTCTCCTGGCTGTCTCGGTTCTCAATCACCTCCGCATCCTCCGGTTCCGCCCGCTGTCATACCTTCAGGAAAGGGAGATAAACTCTCAAGGACACACCATTCTGGTTCAACACAGCTCGATTCCGCTCGAATGTTCCACCTAGCACCAGTCCGCTAGACAACACTTCACTTAGCAACAGTCTGCTTAGCGATGATTCGCTTGGCTCGCTTCGCAACATTCCGTTGACGTCGATCCATCTAATAACGATTCACTGGACAACAATCAATCCACTTCCTGCCAATCCACTTCACAGCGGTCCTCTACATCGGTTCTCCTCGGCCTGCAGCCATTGCGACCCTGCGTTCCGCCTGCACGAATCAATCTACAGTTCCCCATACCCTATTCCTGGACATTTGTATGTGTTCCCTACGAGACGCTCTTTACACTCCTCCCGTTACTGTAAATATTTTAAGAATTAGCACTTTCCGATATAAAATATCAGTATCGATAACCGATATCAGTATCGGTAACTAACGTTACACAACCAATACTCCTTATCGATATAACATTAACTTATTAACAGCAACAGTCTTACAACGTCCATTTATTATTACCAGAATAACATTAGCTTTAGCTTAGCAGACGACACTCAGTGCACTTGGCCTCTGCCTCATGCACTTTTAGTAGATACCACCTGTGGTCCTATCCTGATACTCAGTAGACTTCAGTGGTCCGGCCGGGAGCCAATCAGCTCTCCCGGCAATCACAGCATCCAATTGCACATCTTCTGCAATACAATAGACCAGATTGCAGGCCCCCTTTATAAGCAACATCCCTGGCCTATTTCTCTCTCTCCCGACGATTTTCGACCTAAAAGCCACCCGTCACTGAGCCCTCAGCACCAGGATTCCCAGCCGCATTATTTCTGAGTTAAGTAATTTTGACAATCTCGAACTTAGCCAAATTTTAAAGGAGCTTCCCTCCTCTAAAGTCTTAATCCGGTTCAGAGTTAAGAAAGGGCGCATCTCGCATAAGAGCCCTCTTTCTCTTATTTTCCCGTGGTCCAATTATTTTCGGAGTTAATATTACGAAGTTTAACTGATTTAAAAGGAGGGATAACCCTACCCTAAATAACTGAATTAAATAGCTTTCGGATCGGGTATCTTGTGTGGACTCCCTTACTAAGCTCATTTATTGCTTTATGTGCTGTTGTTAGATTATTAGCATTTGTGCCGGCGGTACGATTATTATTATCGTACCACTGTGTCTCCGTGAGATCGTACAATAGAAGAAATTACTAGAGATTTACAATGATGTTGAAGTAGTATTCGAACAATACCCACGCCTAATCATTAAGAAAACGGCAGCACGTTTCAGTTATTATTGAGCAAATGAGCGATTTTTCGGATTAAATAAGAAAAGAAAAAAAAGTAGGGCAAGTAGGCTACCCTAAATAAGAAAAAAAAAATCCCCAGTTAAAACTAGATTCATTCATAGGTCATAACCATGCCTAGTCACAAAAAAGACAACTACAGCTAGCAAAATCACGAAAACGATTCCTAAAAATAGATGAATTTAAAGCTTTCGTCTAGCGGTAGGACTTTTGTGAAGCCCCTCGTCTGGCCGACACGCAGGCAGTCATTCCACCCGCCCCAGTCCTTCCCGTCCAACAGGTCGAAATTCGACCTGTTCCTACCGTTCAGGAGCTCGCCAATGCACCTGCTCCTCCCGCCAAGCAGCCGATTCCGCTTCGGCAAAGCCGGCAATGCACTCGCGTGCCAAAAGCACCTGCTAAACAGCGTAGCACGGAAACTGATAAACAGCCATCAGCTAAGCATAGCATGGAAGCCTACGCTTCAAGCAGCCCTATTCACGATCCCCCACCCCATCGTTCACATAGCGAATCACCAAACAGGGAAAGAAGAAATTTTAGATCCCACTCTCGAAGTAGATCACCACAACATCGGGCCTACTCATCAAGAAATTTGCGTTACGATGATAACGGTAGGGACACCTACCGTCACCATTCCCCAACTCAAGAACTATTAACACAAGTTTTAGGCAGAATGGCAAACCAGCATAGACACTCCCCCACCCCTCGCCATCACCACGTTAATGCAGCAGCAAGCCCAACACAGCCATTGTCGAGGATCATCACAGGCCTACAAGAAGCAAACACTAGCCATCTAGATGTATTAAGGGAGATCATCGAAAAGATAGGCACTAATCAACCCAGCAACAGAGACAAAAACCTAGACAGAAGCGAAGCACGAATGTGGGAAGACGTCCGAACTTCAAAGAAGGGGCTCATCAAATTGTCGGGTGAAAATAATACAGACATTTTCACTTTTCTGTTGCTAACCGACAGTCTTAGGAAAATTGATCCTAACCTTCCCGACAGCGAGCTGATAGCAGCAGCATCAAACAAATGCGTAGGACGAGCAGCACGTTTCATAGCTACAAGCCCTCTGATCTCTAGGATAACAAGTTCAAGACAGCCCTCATCGGAGGAGGCACCAAATCTACACGCAACAAATTTCAACGTCAACGCATTTACAGACAGGCTAGAAATCATGGCATCGGAGATTTGGATGACTCAGCCAGGAGAAAGCGACATTGAGAAGACATTAAAAGAACGAGCACGAGACCAGGGTTTAAGATGCACTTTTTCAAAGCAGCCATGCCAGAGAAGTTAGAAACTTATTTAGCCACCATGAATCCGAAGACATGGAACGAGATGTTAAACCTAACATTGAAGGCAGACCGAAATCGCAGACTGGGAAAGTGGCGATACACCACAACCTACATGAAAAAATCCAACCAATCACACAAGCAACGTAACAACAGCAGCTTCTCCTTCCGGCAAGACTGTACAACAGTAGCATCAGGAGAATTGGCGAAGATCATGCAAGAATTAGAACAAAAAAGAAGAGAAGTAAACAACCTCAAGCTACAGAAAACAATGAACGAAGCAAGAATCGACACTTTCCAGCCGGAAAAGAAAGAAACATGCACGTGCTTCAGATTCTATGGCCAAAACCACTTGAGTAAAAATTGTAGGACTAAAGACCACAAATTAGAAGCAGTACGAGAAGGAAACGCACGAAGACTGGAAAAAATTAGGCAAACCCATCCCCAAAAGAAACACCCAAGGCAGCTACAAACATCAAGGAGAAAACCTAAACCAACAACGAAATTACAACCAGGAAACTAGGGATAATTCCCAACTCAATCTATCCACCTACAAATGCTGTAACAACAACAACCAGGGAGGTAGCAACGCAAACTTCGTTCAACCACGCATTCCAACAAACCAGCAGTCAAAAAACTAGATGCCAGCTAAAATAGTAACAGGTTTTTTGAGTTAGCAGGGTACAGCAGCACGGAAGAAATTCTGATCAACACAACTAGTACCATAAACCCTGAAATTCCATCATCCACCCCTACGCCCAGGGAGCAAGCCAACAAATTATTTAACAGTAAGAAAATCCACTCTACAATCAACGCTGCAGGTTTACTTCTAAATCTTTATTCAAAAGTCGACTGACACTAACAAAAACTTGCTTTAAAAGACAGGACGCTGACACTACCAAGACTAGCTTCGTATTTCGGTGCTATCCCCGATAAATACGTAGCTCCAGCCTTAAACCTCAATTCGCACCTCGCACCAAATTTTTCGGAGCTACTCAACAAAATGAACAAGACTTTTAAATTAACAAGTGACTCAGTCATGCTAACACTATTCGAAGACGGAATCGACGCTACAAACTTCCACTACAAATTAAACTTATCAAGATCAAACAACCCCATAGTTCTGGAATTAATAAGCGACAGCAGGACAGTCGAATTCCGAAGCACTTCGGACACCAACGAAAGAAAATCACATTTCCATTCCGGCGAAGCAATCAAGATTTCCGACTGTAACCAGCAAGAATGGAAGCTACGCATCCCTTTAATTCTATCTATAACATAACCAACAATCTGTCTTATTTATTAGGACAGTACTTCAAACCCAGCAATTATTTCAGAAGAAAAACGAAGAAAACGACAAGAAAAAAGGAACACGCAGCAACAAGCGAAATCCGAGCTATCAAGCAACCCAACGCCACACCAACTCCATCTACCAGTGGCGATCGACACTGCTGGGCTACTTTTAGAACTAGACCCAAGGAACGAAACGAACGAACACAGACAAGCCTCACGCTCGGATCGACTGTATAGGCTACAACTCGAAACTGCTCACCCAAGGCCCCATCTGATTTTTTTTTTCGGCAATTTAAGTAAAGTAGCACTTTTAGACAGCGGAGCAGGAGTTTCACTGTTCGAATCGTCTACTGCACGAGAATTGTTGCGAAACCCACAAAATAATTGTCACGAAGTCGAAACATTAGCTCCCGTATATTTAGTAGGTGTCGGTGGAAAAAGGATAACAGCAGAAAAAAACATTGATCGCTGAAATAAGCAAATGCGGATTTTTCACAAACCAGCAGTTCAGAGTGGTTTCCGATGGCAGTTTTTAGAAAATCCACATTTTATTGGGTTACGATTTTTTGTTAAAACAACCTGAATTGGTTAAGTTAAATTGTTCAGACCAAATTTTAGAAATAGGGGATCTCAAATTTAACATGTCTCCATAACCATTTGATGATTGGGAAAATTATGGTCAGAACAAGGAATTAATAAATTTCGAAAATTATAACATTACAACTGAGCATATTACAACGATCAATATTTCTTCGGACGACGAAACAGCAGAAAATCCACGATCCATTTGGAATCCAACACCTCAACAATATTACGTAGAGATACCAGTTTCTTTGTACAGAGATGTTGTTTTACCAAACAATAGCGAGACAAAAATTTGTGGCGTTCTCCACCAAGACTATCCTGAACAGCAAAGTGGCATACTTTTGCCACAATGCAAAGAAATTCCGATCCTTCTTGCCAGATGTTTGAATTAACACTAGCCCTATAGGTTTAATTCCGATTATGGCTATTAACACCTCCGGGGAAAATCGATTTCTAAAGGCAGGTTAGATTTTGGGCCACTACACAACGGCTGAGATAGAATACAATGACGAAGAGAACAATGAAGAAGATCAGGCATCTCCAACAACAAAAGATAATCCCCCTCCCGAAGACTCAACGCAAACAATAGGAAGAGCATGAACAAAAGATAGCATAGACAAAAGATCAGCCACTTCCCTATCTAATCCCGGATCCAAATCTGACTTCCTTCCCCCTTCAAGACCCACTCAGACAAAGGATCACACACAGTCCATAGGCATCAACAGCATTTGGTCAACCCACTCAAAACTACTGTATTCTGAAACCGAAACCAACCCCCACCATTCACAAGGGGCAAGGGACATCGACAAGGCCGTAGGGTCAGCCCATTCAACGCTACCGACGGACACTACAAAGGAACAAAGACCATTTTCGGATGATGAATTGAATAGTTTAAAGTTTAAATTCAATTTACTGGATTTAAACGAAGAAGAACGTATGGAATATTTGGAAATGTTCAAGACACACCAGGACACCTTCAGCAAAAACGAATTCGAACTTGGAACATACCAGGGCTATGAAGTGGATATTGAAACAGGGTCATCAGCCCCGGTAAGGTCGAAGATCTACAAGGTGCCCTTCCATCAACGGGAAATTTTAGACAAATACTTAGAAGAATTAGTCAGCATTGGCGTGATCAAAGAATGCAAATCTGCATAGCTCTAATCTGCATAGCAAATCTGCATAAGCTTCTAATAAAAAGAATACCTGAGGGATATAGAGTCGTCGTTGATCTACGCGGTCTTAACGCAGTTACTGAATCCGTCTCTGTACCCCTGCCCATCATCAGTGAAGCACTAGCAAACCTCAATGGCACCAAACACTTCACCAAGCTAGATTTTCGAATGGGATTTTTTCAACTGAAGGTATCTGAGTCTGCCATGGAAAAAATAGCATTCCAGAGTGCCAACAAGGTCTACTGTTTTGCCAAACTTCAAATGGAATTAAAAATTGCTCTGAGCACTTCTGCGCCCAGCAGATTTTCGCAGAGATTTTATCAGCCTACTGTACTATTTACCTTGACGACGTGCTCCTCAGCTCCTCAAATTTCCGAACCCACCTACTGCATGTCGAGAAAGCCCTCTCACTAGTGGAAAAATCGAAAACGAAACTCGGCCCTGAAAAATGCATTTTCGATGCAAAACAAGTCAAATTTCTCGGATTTATTGTTAACAAAGATGCAGTACAGCCAGATAGAGACAAGATTAAAGCCATGGAACTCTTCCCACAGCCTAAAAACGTGAAGGAGATACGCAGATTCATCGGAAAGTGCGGATTTTTTCGCCGACACATCCCTTCCTTCTCATCTTACTCAATGGGCCTTACCAAGCTCACCAAGAAGAATGCGAAGTTTATATGGGACAAGGAAGCAGACGACGCTTTCAAGGAACTAAAGAAGGCTATGGTAAACGCAGCAACTCTACGCCACCCAGATTTTTCCAAACCTTTCTACGCAGAGGCTGATGGTAGCGACGTAGCGCTTGGCGGCTGCCTCACACAGGTACACGATGGCTTAACCTACCCCTTGGCCTATACTTCAAGAGCCTTAACGCCAGCTGAGAAAAAGGCAAGCACCTCTGTGAAAGAAATTTTAGCAGCGGTACATGCCTGTGAAACCTTTCGCACCTTCCTCCTTGGTAAATCAGACCGCATGGCACTGTATTTTTTTTATGATAGTGGATTATCTCCTAAACTAGAATGGATACTAACAAGACTAAGGGAGTAAAACTTCAAAATCCAACATAGGCCTGGCAAGCTTATACCGGTGAGTGATGCTCTATCACTAGTAGAGATACCAGTTTGTGTACTAGACTCACAATTCCCTGACTGGATACGAAGCCACGTCGTAACAGAGCAAAAAGCGGACAACTACTTTGGAAAAATTTGGCGCTGCATCAAGGACAGCGAGCTAGCAGACGTCACAGATGCCAGTTATAAAAGGAACATTTATTACAAGGATATCGACGGAATGCTATACAGAACATGGCTAAAGGACCCTTCACAAGGAAGTAGAAGATATGGCCAAGTTTGCATTCCCGAAGCTCTAGTAAACTTCTGTATTCACGACTACCACTCCTCCCCGGCAGCTGGCCACCGAGTAGCGAAAAGCACCCCAAGCTTATCCAACTACACTGTTTTTGGCCCACCACGATAAGAAACATCTATTAATATGTGAAGACATGCCTCATCTGTCAGCAGTATAATCGCCCTAACAAGCCATACAAAGCAACACTCAGAGCCTACAAGCCTCTACAGAAACCAGGAGAGAGATGGTCTATGGATTTGATAGAAGATTAAACACCACTCACAAATATGAGATGACGCTATGTGATGACGCTCGTAGATGACTTCAGTCGCTACGTCGTTGCTTTTGGGATTCCCGACAAACGAGCCGAAACCATAGCTAAGAAGCTATACACCAAGCTTTTTGCACGATTCTCACCCCCAGGGTGCTACGTTCTGACCTCGGAGGCGTAGAGATCTGCAACAACTCGGTACAAACCGTTTTAAGGAAGATAGTAGCAGACGATCCACTCTCATGAGATGACAACCTACAAGCAGCCTGCATTGCTTTGAATTCTACCCCTACAGCTCTACACTGTTGTCTCCCCACCTACTTCACTTCGGCATCGAATTCAGGATCCCCAGCAGCTTAATCTTCGAACCTGCAAGGAAAATGTACAACAGCGACGACACAGTAGTCAGACTGGAGCCAAAACTGTTAAAAGCGTTCGAGGTGGTACGTCAGCAAAACGCTATCGCAACTCAGCATCACCAGAATTTCTACAACAAGACTGCACGCCCCTACAAATTCATGACATACGATTATTTATTTATTAAATCCTTCGTGAAGATTGACGAAAGTATGGGTTGGACCATACAGACTAGTAGAATTCAAAATCCAGTCATCGTGAGAGCAGTGCACTACCTGGACCCCTTCAAAATCGTCAAGCGTGCACGTAAATCATTGTCGGTCGTACTTTATGCGATCAAGAAACCCGATTCAGCCTTTCTCCACGCCCGACAACTTAGATTTGGCAGAAATCTAGAATGGAGGATTGAACGAAACCGAACAGGAAATCCGGGACCTGATTTCCAAACTTCATATCGACCCATCCGACCACGCTGCAGAAATCGATGTACCTTGCTTGCACCCCCAGAAAAGCTAACCCTTCCTCAGCAAGCAAACCCCCAGCTTGGCCCTCCTCATCAAGCTAACCCGCAGCAAGACACCACTCCAGCTGAAGGAGCAGAAAATCGAAAGCGTAAGCAACCCGAACCTCACTCGTCTGCGACGTTACAGAAACGTTTAAGACTTAGGGAGCAAAAATTGGTAGAAAAGCGTAAGTTTCGCCCAAACCACGGTTACCTGACCCGTTCCAGCATTAACACCCCAGAAATTAGGCGTAAGCGTAATTTCGATCAAGCATTAGTGCAGGATCACGAGTAGCTAACCCCCCCCCCCCATCCTTCTCATACTGGAGAAATGCCATACAAATGTGAAGAGTGCGTTCGAGATCACATTGGAACTCACCAATCACAGATTTCGTTCTGTCATACAATTTAAGTACATAGCACATCGTAATAAGCAAGTGAATTTAAACCTTAATATTGGAAAATTCGTAGCAATACGTGCATACGATTTGTTAAACCAAATTCGCAATGTCAAAATTAGTACGACAGTCGCTACACATAGCGAGAGTAACGTGTTAAGTGTGACGTTGCTAATGTTGGTAAAAAGCAAATACTCTTTCCCCATATTCACATCGATAGCCGGCAATTGTAGCCAAATATAAATAATGAACAAATAAATAAATAACGATTGCACTCGTAAATCCATCTTGTCACATATAGAACCGTAGAAATTTCAGTTGTCAGCGACGTGTCGCAGTTCGGCACAAACCTACCTTGACAATGGAAAAAAATGGACAAATGTGGAGCATGCGGTACAGCTCCGTAGAAATCCAGTTTTCTTCGTAGAACGATTAATAAGTTGCGAACTTACCGTAGAATTACTCAGGTATCAGCATGAATCATTTTATGTATTTATTAGTAAAATATTTTATAAGTATGAGCTCTCCACGATATTTCAGTGGAAAGAAAACGTATAAATGTGAAGTGTGCGGGACGAGCAACGCAGTACATCAGATCCAAATTGACGATCGCACAGCAATTTTGGTTTGACAAATTATATTGTGTTCAGTTCCGACGATTGTACGGGTTGGAATTGCACACACTTGAAGAGAATTAATTATTAAATTTAAGTATAATTTTGCTAAGCCTGAAATTCAAAGTTACGTTATTCGGCTATCAATTGGCATAGTACAACGTACACGAATCCGTCAAGCAAATTTACGAGCAGTTAACCATAAGACATTTACGTCTAAGAATTAGAGAATTGCATTAGAATTAAGATTCACGTAAATAATTAGGAATTCAGTACTATAAGAACCCAAACGGTTCAGCTAATCCAATAAGCACGTAAATCCAAACCACGATGCGAAATTCCAAATTCGGACAATTGCGGACAAAGAACTTACCTAGTCAGCCAAGCATACCAGTGAAAATAGTACTTAAAAACGTAAACATAATTCATAAAAACTATGTACGATTAACCTTGGCACCTTTACGAAGCCATACAAGCAAAAAATTACGTACGGATGGCATCTAGGATTTAATATTATCGTATCAAAAAGACGTAGTCCCGTCCGTTACACGTTTCAAACGCAAGCTCAAAAAAAAAGTATCAATTGAGGTGTCTTCGCAAAGGCCATCCAGGAGCTCCGGCCATGGACACCTTGAATTACCACAGTTACCTAAATTAACCATGACAACCTATATCAAGCGTGGTCACCTGAAATCAATGAAGGCCGAAATTACCTAAGAAATGAACCACACTATGCCAATCAGTTAGATTTTGAATTTTTGCCGGGCACGCCAGACAAAAGTTTGAAATACACACAAATCTAAATAATCAGTCAAAGGGACGAAACAAGTCAATGAACAACTTAAACACAATTTAATGAAAAAAAATTAACAAAGCTAGGTAATAGTAGGGAGAACAGTTCAAAGGATTAAGGGGACCCATCAATAGAATTGCTCATAAATTTGTCTTTTTGAGGCTAAATTTTTCTTTTTGTGGCCACGGACACAGCGAACTCGGAGAATGGGACCACGGCTGCCCACTATCTGGACTTCGGGTTCCTCTTCAAAGACGACGGCGGCTATTTTGTTTTCATCATCCATGGCCAGATAAATAATTACCTCAATTTCTGGCCCGGGCATAGCAGTTCCGGGTTGGGGCAACGAGGCAACGATTCTCCGGACTAGCAGGAGAATACTAGAAAAGAGAAAATAAAATAAGTAATGTTTTAAAATAACGACTGGCCAAAGGTAAAACATTCACCGAATTATTTAAGCCTAAAAACTAGCCTAAACCGTTATTAATTCGAAATCTAAATTTTAGATTAAGCTCAGGACTTTCTTCATCTCCCCCCTCCACTCCCACGTTCTCGACTATTTGGTTGGTTAAAAATTCATCAACTTAGGCAGAACTAAATCTAGACGGTTAAAATTAGTTGCATACCGAACCCGAATCTCAACCTCCCCCAAAATTGTGTTGTTGTTGTCCCAACTCTCTCTCTCTCTCTCTCTCTCTCTCCCTCCCTCCCTCCCTCCCTCCCCACAGGAATTCCAACCGCAGTGGAATTAATTTTGCTAGAAAATACCTAAGCACTGCCTTCCCGCGTTAGACATTAAAAAATCAGTACGCCAAAAGGGAACACTATAATATTAAAATCATTCGTCGCAAGACGTGAACTACGAACGGGTGAAAGTGTGTGTCGGCTGGCTACGCAAGCCTTAACGCTAACATGAAACTTAAAATCATGCTGTTAGCTGTTCAAGCTCGACCTTTTAGTCGTTGAAAAAAAATCTTTATCACAAGAACGTATAACTCAATCACTATGAGGTCAACCAGTATTAGGGTTTTATAATAAAACGCTCACCAAAAACGCTCACCTTAGGTTAGTTTTAGGTTATCAGTCTATTTTCACTATTTTGCAAACGCAAAACACATTTACCATATTTTATATTAGGCTATTTTCACTATCGTGCAAACGCAAGAGACATTTGCCATATGGCCTCAAACTTAAGAATATTTTCATATTTAAAAAAACTCACGCAACTTTTCACTCTTTTTGCCTCTTCCTGACAGTCATTTTCTGCACGGTTCATCATAACATGATTTTCACTGGCGCTCCATGATAACTATGGCAGGCTCCTCTTTCTCCTCCTGGACGCATCAGGCGTGACGTCTACGGAATCCTCCAGTACCAAGTCTGCTGCTCAGCTTACATCTTTCCTTGGAAGGTGACCGGCGCCGTTCAGGAGTCGTTCGTCCTTTCGTTTAGTTGATGATAACCAAACTATTCATTTTCGGAGTTTCCTCTCTTGTCAGCAGTCTGTTGAATACAACCACAAGACTAGGATACCACTTGTCGGAGTAACACGCAGGGAAAAAATATAAGGCCCATAAATTCAGAGGTGAGCTGCTTAACTAATGAGGAATGAACAGAAGGAAAAGTCATGACATTAGTTATATTGATTGAAAGCATGATACATAAATACAAAAGAGTAATGAAGCTCTCATAAACAGATTGGGTAAACAGATTCGAATGTGGAACCCATAGGGTTAAAGTAGGGTTAGGCTTAGAGTAATAAGCAATAAGCATGTAAGCATTAAGTGATGGGGAACCATCCCGGGCGAGGGACAGAGGCGAAGTGAAATTCCCCCATCTTGGCGTAAAACGCGTTGCTGGCGACAATGGTTGGCAAGCATCCACGTAGACATCAAGTCACGTATGCTGTGGGCATCAGTTCGGGTCCCGAACAAAGATGATCAAGTCCACGTTGATCCACTTCATTGTCGCTGGATAGGCGCCCTGGTATTATAGATATACACACGTCAGCATTGTTGAAGTGTGGTGACGTCATAAGCACATCAGACAACGGCACTCCAACAAAAGCTCTATAGACAGCAGTCCGAAATTTGAACTCTGTAGACAGTAGTCCAAAAATCTACCCCCCCCTGCCCCAACCTTCCCATTTTTTTCCCCCCCCCCCCTTTTTTTCTCCCCAATCTTGCAAGAAATAACAGAAGTTAAGCAAATCAGTCTCAAATTAAACGAAAAAAAACATAAGGCAAAACGTCATTCGAACAATTAAGAATTACTTTTCAGGTCGAAACGATCCACAATGAAAAGTCTTTATATCGTTGAGGAATGCACATTTCACATCGGCTTAATAAGGAACTAGAACCTAGGAAGTACTTTCGGAGAAACTAATTTGTTTAACGAGCTCGATAATCACTGACACTCGACTTAGTATAACAAAAACTTCAAAATCAACTGCGTCCGTTCAACAAAGTAACGAAACGTGGCCACCAACTCCGGCGGCCCCAGAATTCTTAGGCACAACGATTAGAAATCTCAAGGTCACGTAAAAATAAGTATCACATTTCATTACAATAATCACCATAAACCACAGCTCAAACAAACTAGGAGCTTAAAAGTTAAATTAAAATCACAATTGCAACCTTGTCATAGGCCTAGAAAATTTCTCTGACATTGCGTAACAAAGACAAAGATTCCAATCAACACGTCTAAGAAACCACTGGAAACCGAAACCTTCTCCAATAGTCGGGATAATTAATGAAAAGTCAATAAAACACATAACATCAGCATTCCAACATACCACACATTCCGGCTGGTAAGTCGGGCACCGAGGGTTGATCCTTGGATGGTTAGGAGAGTTCCCCTGACAAAACTGGCAACGCCAATAGTAGAGGTCGTCCATTTCAGTCAAGCTTTCAAACAAACTGACCAAACGGCCAAAATCCAGGAAGCTGGAAAAATAAAAAATATCTCTTCCCTACTCTCTCTCTCTCTCCCCCACCCTCCGGTTACATACCTCCCTCGCATTGTGTAGCATTAAGGAGAAATAAATAGACATAAATCGCTGGAAATACCGTAAATCGTGTATTAAAAGCCCAGTTGAAGCTAAAGCCCACCCCCTAAAATGCTGTAATGTCAAAATCATGAAATAGTGGAGCTAAAGCCCACCCCTCAAATTGTCGTTTTTCTACGAAAAATTATCTAAAAGTTATGTGATGTGAATAAAGATAGTACTGCTTGCTATGTTTACTGGCCCCTTCTCCCTCCCTGTAGTAATATCTTCCTTTAGCTACTAGCACATGCGCAAGGCCTGGGCTTCTCTCACCTATTCCTTTTTCCACAACAATTAAAAGGATGTAAAAATTGGTCTTTCAGAGATCATTCAAAAGCTTCGAATTTTCTGTAACAGATGTCCAGAAAGGTTAGAAAATTTACAATGCTTGATTTAAAGCCCACCCCCTATTTTTGCCAAATTAACTGCATAAGCCCATGGGCGTTTAATCCACGATTTACGGTAATATTAAGGAAAATTGAAAATAAGCCAACAGCAAAAATCATACACTAGAAATAACGTAGTTCAGTAAGCCACCTTTACGCACTTACGTTTCGTCGGAGTGGCATGACCCGGATTCGAACCGGCTACCCAGTTTGCCCCCAGATCACTTGCATAGCGCCTTAATCGCTATTGCCACATCCTCCACTGGCATAAACATAACTCACTGAACCCGTTATTAAGGTCACAACCATGACCAGGGCTTCATTCGACCGAAATTCACTCGGCCATAGAAATGGATAGGGAAGACAAATCATACACTCACAAGGCTCAATAAAGGAGAAAAAGGAGTACACCCGAAATTTTTTTTTCCATTATTTCAGAGAGATGTCTTCTAAAGTCATGACCTTTCCAAAGGCAAGGAGACCTCTTCCAAAGGCAAGGAGACTTTTCTACAGGCAGGGAGATTTTCCACAATCATGCTGAATTCTCTACAAAAACGAACTTTTCTACAAAATTGGACTTTCCTCAGAAAAGTGAAAATTCCACAGAACGCACCAGCAAACGAATTGAAGATACCTGCAAATTACATGAAAAAGCGATTTAAAATTTTACTCCTGATTCTCCCGGTGAAATAAAAATACAAGACAGGAGCCGCATGGTAAATTTAAGACACGACACCTAGTTAAGAAAAACAAAATTGTAACAAAGTCGAAATTTTACTGACCGAAATTGTTACATAGGTAAAAAAACTCGAGACATACTGAATTATTAGTATGGAATCTAACATTGTGCAGTGTTGTGTATGAAAATGTCTGACATGTATGTACCATCACAATAAGTACCAAATAATATAGTATCAGCACTCATTCCCCCCCCCGGGCCCCGAAAAAAATCCAGGAATTGTTTTTCTGTTTTGCATGAGAACTCATCAAAAGACTTCGAACATTTTTTAACCCATAGGTTCATCGACCAACAACTAGGCCCACTTACAATCATTCCACCCCGATAGTAAAATAGGATTCCGAATATGTATTCAAACAAGCTGAGGATTGTATGCAAGGTCTTTTACTCATGGAAAACTTAAAAACATTAAAAAAATTAAGGGTATTCTTAGCACAACCTGAGACGTTTTTCCTTGCATTTTAGTTAGGAAGTTTACTCCAGCAAGCGCCAGTAAGTAGAATCATATTACGGAATAAGTTAAAGTACTAAATTAAAATAAAACTTTAAGGAGATAGATCGCTACCCCAAGTGAGGAGTAGCCGACCTTATTTCAGAAAGGGCATTGTAAATATTTTATGAATTAGCACTTTCCGATATAAAATATCGGTATCGATAACTAACGTTACACAACCAATACTCCTTAACGATATAACATTAACTTATTAACAGCAACAGTCTTACAACGTCCATTTATTATTACCAGAATGACATTAGCTTTAGCTTAGCAGACGACACTCGGTGCACTTATAGTGATTTCACACGTTATAATGTTTGGGTGCCAGCCCTGGCTGACCCGTGACGGAGGATTTCAAACGTAATAATGTTTTCTGGGCGAAGGCGAGCTGGCCAGGGCTGACGCGCGCCCGAATGGCCCGCCTTTCCAGCCGAGGCCAGCCCTGGCTGGCCCTGGCCAGCGCGCCTTATTTTTAACGTGTGAAATTCGAAGCGAGCTCTCCCGCGCTCGTAGCCTTGCAGTGCAGCCCACCAGCCTACATGTCAACAGACGAAACGGTAAAGAAATTGTTGATGTGACACTCGTAAATTAAATAGTGGCTATTCCACGGGGTGAAAAACACGTGGGAGAAAAGAAGAGAATTAAATATTGCTACTTAGTAAAAAAAAAAAACAGTATTGCATATCAGCATGTTAAAAGGTTCATGATGCATCGCACCGATCAATTTTCTATCAGCGTTTGCAATAATTACTGGCAGTGTTTTTCCCTAAATGATATAATTTTTCCAGTTTATTCCCTTCGCAAATTTCGCGCCATTAAAAGAATTTGTTTGGGTGTATCCAAAAGAAAAACTACACTACAAGAAAAAGATTAGAACTTACCGTTTTTTTTTTTTATTATTTTGAGCAAAATAAAATAAAATACTAACCTACATCAAAGAGACATGTTTCAGAGAGAACAAAGTTATGTTGTCATAATAACAAACTGTTGCAGAATGAAGAAATGACATCATATTTTTAATATAAAGAGAAAATAATATGTCGAAGTAAAATTGACACGATCCATATCCATTTTTCTGTTTTAGAACGTTAGACTGCCTCAACGAAGGGCTCGAACCGACAATCTTTGGATCAGGGCCGGATTAAGGGGGGTGCTTTGGGTACTGAAGCATCCGGGCCACAGGCCTCAAGGGGGCCTCACGGTCACGGGAAAATAAAGCAGGTACTATTTTAGGCTGCTTAAAGTTAATTAAGTGGTTCTCAGGAGAGTTTTTTCTTAGCGCATGAAACATTTTAGATGACTCTGTCAAAAAAAATTCCAATTACGAATCAGCTCTTTCACCAATCACTTCCTGCAGCCGATGACCAGATGTGTTTTTTGCTTCATTCACATGATCGCCTTGAAACGAATCTAAGGGCTGTTCAGAGGCTTGTCAGAAGTAAAAACTTGGATGTAAAGAAAGACTTTTGTCAATGTGCAACATTTGCATGCTGCACCAGGCATTAAAACATTTATATTACACTCCATAACAAAATATAAGTAACTAAAGTTTTTTTGTTTGATAAATAAAAAAAAAACCCACCTGTTAATTTTTTTAGCCAGTCCATAGAACCAATTCAATTAATATTTAGCAGCCTTAAATAAAAAAAAAATACTTTATGGTGTTTTTACAAAAAAAATTATTGTTAAAAAAATCCTTTTTCTGCAGGACAGGGGGGGGGGGGGGGGGGAATACGGCCACATTAAAACTTAAGCACGAGGCTTCTACAAGGTTTAATCCGGCCCTGCTTTGGATATGTTTATAAATCGACACTACAATCGCCGAACCACAGCACCAAGATTAACTATTGGAGCGTCGGTATTGGTATCCAAAGGACACCGGTTTTGACAATAGTTCCAAAGGGCAACAGAAATGGGTTTCACACCCGTATTGAAAAAAAAAACATTAGCCTGCATTTAATAACGCAAGAAATAAAATCAAGAACCAGCTGGTAGATTATATTTACCAAATTAACGGAAAGGTGCTACCAATAACAAAAGTTTTTTTTTTTTTAAATGCGTTTATATATTAACCGTGGTACAAGATCAAATTAAAAAAAAAAATATGGAGAAAAGACGAAAGAAAAAGTCTGAGGAAAAAATCGGGGGAAGGGGGGGTGGGAGACAGGTAAGTTAAAACAAATAAAATGGTTTGGTTGTTTTTTTTTTCATATTGTTCTATATAGGGTAGGTGGTTAGATTAATTGTCTTCGGGTCGAATTTCACCAGGCAGGGTTGGGAGTTCCTCAAGAGACTTTTGTAATCTTTTTTACCGTGGCTTCCCCCCCCTATATTCATGGATAAGATGGTGTACCAATCTTCGTATTTGATTTTTTTTTTAATTCTTGGCTATTTTAAATATTATAACAAATTTTAGCGACGTCAGTTTGACATTAATGTCGAGCTTCACCTGAAAACACGTAATACGAGAAGTGAAGCCGACTCACTGCTCGTATTCTCCTGTCAACAATATTTTTCGACAGACGGTGCTCCAAGTGAGCGCGGGTCGGCTTGCAAGCATTTATCACGTGTGAAATCAAAGCGCTCCCGGAGTTCAGCATGAGGGCTGACCCGCGACGAATTATTACGTGTGAACACAGTATTAGCCTCTGCCTCATGCACTTTTAGTAGCTACCACATGTGGTCCTATTCTGATACTCAGTAGACATTAGTGGTCTGGCCGGGAGCCAATCAGCTCTCCCGGCAATCACAGCATCTATTGCACATCTTCTGCAATACAATAGACCAGGATGCAGGCCCCCTTTATAAGCAACATCCCTGGCCTATTTCTCTCTCTCTCCCGACGATTTTGGACATAAAAAGCCACCCGTCAGTGAGTCCTCAGCACCTCCGTCCCTCAGCACCTCAGTCCTCAGCACCAGGATTCCCAGCAGCATTATTTTTGAGTTAAGTAATTTTGACGATCTCGGACTTAGCCAAATTTTAAAGGAGATTCCCTCCTTTAGAGTCTAAGTCCGGTTCAGAGTTAAGAAAGGGCGCATCTCGCATAAGAGCTCCCTTTTTCTTATTTTCCCTTGCTCCGATTATTTTAGGAGTGCTTTAAATTAATATTACGAAGTTTAACTGATTTAAAAGGAGGGATAACCCTAACCCTAACTAACTGATTTAAATAGCTTTCGGATCGTGTATCTTGTGATGGTGTTGTTAGATTATTAGCATTTGTGCCGGCGGTACGATTATTATTATTATCGTACCACTGTGTCTCCGTAAGATCTTACAACAGAAGAAATTATGAGAGATTTACATTACCCCTCAATCCCCTGCTGGGGTGGGGGGGGGGGGGCACTTGCTCCCATTAGGAACGACAGCATCATGTTCCTCACCACTGTAAGGCAGAGGCAGGAAAGGACGCTTCCCTCCACATAAGGTAATGTATTTTCTTCTTCCTTTAGAGATACCAGCATTTACTAATGCTCTCTTGTCACGGACAACATCCCGTTCCTCGCAGTTGGCACCGCCTTGACTTCGGACCAGCATCCTGACCTTTGAAGACCTTCTTTCCCCCCTCGGGACTTATACACTGGGTGATCTATTGTACAGCGCTCACCTGTTCAGTATCACCTACGTCCGGTTCCCATTCTTCGTTCCCCCAGGACATTCAGGATTAGGGCGCACTGGCAAAGTTACACCACAGTTTCGCCGGTTCCGCCGGCACAGTTCCATGGTTCTGCCACTATCTTTAATCCACATGACTCGTTGATTATTCAAACCACAGCTCTGAACAAGTGCTGTTGGTTTCTTCCACGCCACGATACTACCCTACGTTCCACCATCCGTTTAGGCTGGTTGCGGGTCTCATCCGCCTGGCACCACCCATGCCACCGTTCCACATTGACAGCATGCTCTTCAAGACCGGTAAAAGCTTGCATCACTTACAGGCAAGACTCGCTGCTCCTTCGTTACTTTGAGTCAAAAGTGTTTTGCCTCCGCATTCCGCCTCCACATTCCGCCTCCACATTCCGCATCGGCGTTCCGCCACCACGTTCTGCCTGCATCTCCACCGGTTGGACGGCTGACGCGCTTCACGCCAACCATGTCGCTGGCCCCTTTGAAACCCTCTCTTATAGGACTGTAGTGGTTCTCGGCTTACCTACCGACAGGGCTCATTAGATCCCTCGTCGCCTTTAGTCAACCGCTTCCTTTTCAAGAATACCACCTCCCCCACCGTCCTTCAACTCCACTATTCCTACCGTCGCTAGGTTCCGCTTCAAGCAGCCAACACGCCGTTGACACAGCCCACTGCACTCCTGCAGCATTTCATACCACGGGCTTCAATCCATCTTCAGAACATTGTGCTACATGCTGCACATTCAATCGATCAGTCCCCACGAACCAGGACCGCTCCACCGTCGTTCCCCCTACCATTCCGCCACTCCACTCCGTTTCATTCCCCGCCCCGCGATCTGATTGGACCTTTGACTCTCGATCCCTTACCGTGCCTCAACCCACAAGCGCTCTCCAGGTTACCTACAGCTCGTCCTCCACGATCCGCATCTCCAGTTTCCCCGGACCTCCCGGTTTTAGGGAACACGAAGGTTCTTAGCCTACCTGCGAACCAGGATTTCTTGCAGACTCTACGACCAATGATTGAATCCTTCCTGTCCAAACAGTCGACTCCACCTCGGCCTTCCGAAACAACAAACCAGCCCACATCTACTAGTCATTTGCGATCCCTCAGCAAGGAACTCTGTCAACAGATTCACCAATCCACCCTTCTTATGCGTCCCTTTTTGAGGCACCAACTCAAAGGCGGTTTTCCATTATCCGATTACACGTCGGAGGACTAGGAAAAGCGGGAACGGGGCAACCAACGTCTGCCTCCTGGCACATTGGTACCTAGGTACCGTACCCTTCCCAACTTCAATAACTTGCCTTCCTCCTTAATCACCTTCAACATGTTCTGCCATCACGACTCCTTCTGCTTACACGGCTTCTCAGCCTTATATTCCGCATTCCGCTTCAGCACTCCACAGCAGAACTACCAATACCACCTACTGTATTTACCCAGTTAGAAGCGCCGGGCGCTTAGGAAATTTGAGTAGTGGGCGCTTCTAATCGCAGGTAAAAAACGTCACTAGTGCATACTATTACCAGTCGCTATAGGCCTTCGAAAACATTTATTATCTTGTAATCCAAGGTAAAATAAAAACTATTTTCCCTTTTAGTACTGTGTACTACCTTTATACTGCACACATGGTACCGTACATAATCAGCAGTGCACGCTGCTCGTCCGTGAAAAACGCCACTACTATAGCACACGCTACAGCAGCTTATCGGTTACATGCTCCACGCACTCTTCTCTCATCATCATCATCATCATCATCATCTGTCCAGGAACAGGAAATTGGACAGAATGGAGTAAGCGATCAACGATGCGATCATGGAAGAAGAAAGACACGACGCTCATACTCGAACGAAATTGGTGCCATTAATTAAAAGTTGAGTTGAAATTACGATGTTAACAGTTACAACAACTGAAATCTTGAAACGAGCTACAAGATTTCATGAATTATTACAAGATATGCATGCGATAAGTGGAAAAATTACGATTTTTAACTCGGTTTTCACGTGATTTGTATCACTGCTGCTGCTGAGTTCCGTAGGTGAACATTAGGCTTACAGAGAAACGGGCCTTTTTTTGATTTAACGTGCCAAAAAACTCCCGTATAACCCGCAGGCCCGATTTTTTATTCATTTTTTTTAATTTTGCGTATTTTATGTAGGCGCTTATAAATGGGGACAAAAATAATAAAAAATGCCAACATTTCGTATGGGGGGGGGGGTGCTTCTAACTGGGTAGGCGCCTCTAACTGGGTAAATACGGTATACAAACTTTGGATATGTCACAACGACACACTCCGCCAGCATGCATCCTTCATTGAATAACCATACCGGTCCCGTCCGTTCCCCCTTTCAAGGAACCGGACAGCGGTTCCTCACTCTTCCTACTCACAAATATTCAACAAAGGCTACAGCCCATCCTTCTTCGGGTCCCGAGACCGACAAAAGGGACAAGCTTTGATAGTCATAGTATTCCACTGGCCTTTACTGTACCATACTCTAAGAAATTGCGACAAATCCTCATTTCTGACACGATGAATACACCAAGGACCTGGTTGGTAATATTAGACCTAATCTGCACACTTTTAGGTTCCCCTCTGTTTTCCCATAAGCAACATTTTTTATCCCTTGTCCTCCGAGCTGGGTGGAACCAGCACTATCCACCCGACCAGCGTTCCGCTGCTCTCAGTATCTTAAAGAAGCAATAGGTCCTTGCTTAGGTCCCGGTACGTTCCTACACCCGAACTCCAAGCACTCCGATTATACAAATGGCTCCCATCACTCGGCTCCTTCGAGCAACTGGAACGTTTGCGGACGAGTCCCTCCGCATCGCCTCTCGTACCGTCCACGCCTCTACAACAGCCACTAGCTGATACTAGCTTCATTGGTACACCCAAGAACAAGTCAACACCGTCCACCTCCTAGACCAGAGTTACTACGTTTCCTGACATTCTCATTCACCGGCGACTTGCTGGGATCTACGTTCCTAGTTTCCCGGTCCGCCCTGACTGCCCCCCTTTCAAGGCAGCAGATGATGATAACTTACTCAATAACTATAGGATACCCTCACTGATCCACTCCTTCCAGTCTGACAAGCCTCGACTCCACAGGCAGTTTCAAAATTAGGACCTCTCCATTGTGCTCGCAGCACTCCTATCTCCACCTTATCATCTCGACTCAGTCATCTTACTAGGACTCTGTTTCCTTGTAGCACTGGCTGCCTGCCTCGGGTGAAGAACCTCAAGGACTCTCAACTACTGCTGCAGATTCTTTCTTCTTAGATACCTACACGAAGGGTATGCCAAACCCAGGGACGACTTTCAGGGCCGAAATCCAGCAGCCCGAAGAACGGACAAAACCCTTTACCATCACCCCCCGCTTCCAACATCCTTCGCGGTGATTATGGACGAGCCTTTTGCACTGTTTGTGAGCTCTGTCTCTACCTCGAGGCCCCCATGCCTCTTCATTGGAGCCGAACTCAACTACTCATGAACTACGTCCCACCTACGCCTGCTTGAGCATATCACAGCAGTGTTCCTGTTACCAACATCTTGGGTGCAACGTCCTGACATTGTCCGACAGTTTTTATCTTTCACTACCTCCGAGACACGTCTCTTCGTACTGCTGAACAGTACGGAATCAGGCCTTTTGTTGCGGCCCAATGAGTACTCTACCCCTTTGAACACTTGGATATTCTGTGTAGGGAACCGGTCGCTAGCTGATGGAACTTGAGTCAGATGGTGCCCGCCGCCTTGACAAAGTCTATGGGATTGCTATAAAAAAGGTAATAGATATTTTCAAGGCAACTAGAAACTCCAAAATACCAGTGTTACCTGGTTGATTTTGGTTTCTATTGCCTGTTGAAAGTATACATTACCTTTGTCCCACCCTCCTCCCCTCTTTTCGCCATCTGGGTACGATGAGGTTCGAAAAGGTGATCCTTGCCACTCCGCTTCGACTTTTATATGAAGGAGGATGCGCAGTAGGTAGCGAACTGGAAGGACATCTTGGATTTAATTTCTCTAGGTTGAACAGCATTTTGAGAAGGAGAATGCTATAAAAAAGGTAATGTATATTTTATAACAGGCAATAGAAACCAAAATCATCCAGGTAACACTGTTATTTTGGAGTATTTGTGTTATACATTAACGTAATGAAGGAAATTTGTATTCATTAGTGGAAAATGTGCCTGTATTTTTTGTACGTGTGAATTGGTGTTCTGGTTATGGTGCACCGTTTAGATATGTATTTTCAGTGAGCCTCCGTTTTCAGCTTCAGTTCGTTCCATGTTTGCTGGATGGATTGTTTTCTTTATAATCTTTGCTTCAAAACACCTTTAAACCTAAATGGACACTTTTTAGGTTTATCACTGTCCCATGTTTGGCTCCCCAACTGTTCAAGTTGTTATGCTCATATCTTCCGTGTTTACGGCACGATTTCAGTTCTGTTTCCTTTGTTAGACTGTGCTATAATCCCAAACAACATTCTAGTTGACTTCATGTTCCTATCTTGAATAGATTAGGAGATATATTTTGGATGACCTTGAAATCGACCTCCTGGGTCAGTTTGGGAACCACCATCAGATTCTCCATAGGTGATTTCCTAAGTGAGTACATTGTTATTTCCAACTCATTTGCAGTATATAGCATTTTATTTTGGGTGGACAGGACTTCTGAGACTTACTGTATAATACGGCCGGTGGGCTAGGTTATTATCTCTTTTTCTCTAGCCGCCCACGGTCATCTTGCTTCCTCTATTACACTGGCTTCTCCAGGATTCTGTGTGTGCGAATATGAGTCTACCATCAGCCCTAGATATAGGGACCTTCTTTGATGTTCTGTTGCTCTTTTCTTCGATCACTCTTGCTTTTGCCAAAGGATTCTCCCGGTGCCCAGTGAGGAGTCTGGTTGTTGCCTGCCTTATCAACTGTGACCACTACGATGTCGCCTCAGGACGGCCAGCTTCATCGACCGGCTTCCGTGGTTCCTGCCTGTAGCTGTCGTGACACTTCTTCTGAATACATGGTTGCTGCCTGTGGCTTGTCATTACTTGCGGCCCCCAGTTTACACCTTTCCGCTTGCCTTACGATGCCCTGAATACACTGAGGCCTGATCATCTGTTGCCTCGGCGACCTATGCGCTTTCTCCACAACATCGACCTTCTGTCGCCGGTCTTTTCTGCTTCCCAAGCATGAGTGCTCCTGCGACGTATGTCCCGTGAGCATTTGGCCCCATGTCACAGCACATGGGAACAACGCGACATGCGTCTCTTCAGCTACTCCATCAACTCCCATCAGGATGAGTCCTCTGCCCGTGGAATGATGGCGGGCAACACCCTCAAAAGAAGCCTTCCGTAAGCACCGTTCTTTCTTACCTACTATCCAGACACGCGCCAAGATGCTTCGCAGTCTCCACTCCAGCAGCGATGCATGCATTTAATCACTCCTTCCCTGGCCTCCTTTTCGATCGGATGCTCCTGCCTTGCGACAACCAGCTGTTGTCGCCGTTCAATTTTTAGCAACTAAGGCAACTTCATTGTGTCCCCCTAAGGACACTCCGCGGCACTCCATGCCACCGCCGTCGTTGTCTCCAGTATTGGTTTTTGGACTTTTGTCGCTGTTTCAAGACCCCTCGAACTCCTCGGCCTCCGACCCTTTTGTTGCTGGACAGCTCTCCTTTGCCGTATCTGTCTTCTGTCACCTCTTTCGTGGATCCTTTAGGTGAGACTTTTGTCACGGTAATTATGCTTCCGATTCAATGTGGTCAGCTGGCTTTGCGACTCCAGACTTTTGCGAACTTCCAGAGGTGTTTCTTAGGACCATGGAGGCCTCCTCAAGACTGCGGCCTCAAGGACAGACCAGTACAAATGAAAAGACGCTTCTTGTTCAGTCTTCTGTTGCCCCATCACTTGTCATCTTGCTCGCTCCGTTGATCATGCAACCACCAACAGTCCGGGCCAGTCGGGTCTCTAGGGAGGAACTCCCTTTTCCCAGAAACTGGTTCATCGCATCAAGGACAAAACCAATGCTTTTTTAGGCATAATGCTCATTATGCACCCACTTTGTCAAGTGCTTTTCATGCCAGGTCTTACTTGCGGAGCTACATAGCTTCTTCGACTTCAAAGGTCCCTTCTCACAAGCGACACCTGTCTCCCTCTGTCTCTGACACACCACCAATCCTTCCGGCCTGTCCGACACATTACGGTCTTGTCGACCTTCTTTATTACCCACACCTTCTCGGTCCTGCCCTTTGAGTCACGCAGTTTTCCTGGTGAACTGATTCCCTCTGTCGTTGCATCTGTGCACCTTCCGCCGCTTCTTGTTTCTCCGGTTGATCCCTATCTACTGTGTGAACAACGAGGAGGAAATGTGTCTACGACTGTCGTCCTCTACTACGCTCTCACGTCTCGAATGACAATGCGTTGCCCGGTTCAGGCTTGGTCTATCATTGCATTGTAGAATTCTACCGATCATGGTCCAAGATGTGCCACACGTAAAGACCGCCAACGACGACACATCAGTACTCGGCGATTGTCTATTCCAGTGGTAACTTCTTACTATGTCTTGTACCGGCTATTCAACTTTCGTATGCCCCGGTCTTTTTTTTGCTGCCGCTGTGCTGTTGATCGGTCGTCATCTACAATTTTCGTTTCCGATGCCTTTGACTCCGGTCACTAGCTGTTGATATGCATAGTCAACCTGCTTCCATACGGTACACAGACTCTCCTATGGTCCGTGCTTGTTGATGCCATCAACCGCTGCTGTTGTCATCAGTACTCTGCTGTTCCACTGTTAACAACCACGCTTTGTGTCACTACGTTCACTGGCTACTATTGCTACCATCAAACCGGACCTTCGCATTCTGCTGTTGCCTGCCGACCTTCTTTTCGCCGCTGTCATTCTTTCGTGGACCGATTCTTCCTTCGGTCTAGCAACTTTTACAACATTTTTCCGACCATCTAGATCCGTCTGCACGTGTCTTCTGCCCCGAACGTCGCCCGCACCTGTCTTCTGGGACTATCCTGCCTCAACGAAGAAGTGCTCGGGTTGTCCCTTCTTGAGTTTTCGACTCCTGGCATGCCAGCTCGTAACCTTGGGATAATCGTTCAGGTGGTATCCACCTACAGTCCTGACGAGGTCTGCTGTAACGTTAAAAATTACAGGCAATGGTTATTTCGAACGGCACGTAGAAACTTAAGAATGCCGGATGATTCCCGGCTGATTCTTGTTTCTATTGCCTGCCGAAAATATACATTAATTTTTTACCCACCCTATTTCCCCTTTCTGATCACCACCTGACGCTACAGAAAAATAGAGATGCTAACCTAGCCCACTGGGTGTCTTACATAGAGGAGTCCGTACATGCACACTGGATTACAAGTTGTCGGCCATAGGCCTGTAACTTTAAGGCCTGCAACCGGAAGAATTTGTTGTTAAAGGCTAAACACATTTGGTGTGTAAGCTGAAGAAAAGTTTCTATGGGCTTAAACAGTCAGCTAGAGTGTGGAACCAGAAAATCCATGCCGAATTAACCATAGATCAGAGAATGATCAGTGTCTTTAATCTAAAGTTGAAAACGCTCAATGGACATACAATATATTGTTGTCCATGTTGATGACGTGATCATGGCAATTGTGATGCGTTTGGTTTTGGGGGCAATTATGTGGGTTAAGTATATCCCCCTTTAATGCTTAATGCCTCGTTGATTCTTTACATAAGATCGAGCTGGGTTGACACTGCGAGCGTTACCGGACGTATTGGATATGAAAAGGAAAGTACATGCTTATTAAAAAAAAAGCTTAATAATTAAACCGATAATTAAGTTACTTGTTTTGTCAGGATAGTTGATTAATTAGCCATTAATCTTTCAGGCCAACCCGTCTCGTCCTTAAATTTAATTGTTAATGCAAGATTCTAAAACTGTACTTTCTGTACAAAATACCGAAGCCATGTGGCAAACTCTAAACATGAAAACCAACAATTTATTTAAGAAAAAGAAAACAATAATTCAATGGTAATTGTACAAACAATATAAATTTACGAATGACGTAAATTTATTTTAAAGAACTCGTCGTCATCTTCACAATTCACCAATCAAAAATTCTTCCATACTAAAATTCCAAGAAAACATAAAAAAAATACCAAAAAAAATCAATACTCTTTGCTTGTTTTTCAAGCCCTGAATTTCGTCCTATTTCGTTGTTACTGTTTCCTCCGGTTTGTTCCGGGCATCCCCAGGCTTCAACATTCTTGAGGATATGTTACCAATTTTATTACACAATGTTTGTCAACTCCTAAAATTACTGTGTGCAAGCTAAGCTAAACATCCTAGCTTATTAAATTAATGAGCCACATCGTTTCCGATTAAGTCCAAAATAAAAATAAAATTCTTATTAAATTCCCTATTTCATTTTAAGTCCTCCTAGCCAATACTCACTCAAACATGTTGCTTGGTATGTCGTATTTAGTTGCGTTCAGAGAGCCAGAGTTTCACGATCGCCTTAACTGTTCATCTTGTCTACGGTAAAGTTCATTCGTTGTCGGCTAGGGCATCTTGCACTCTCGTAAAAGGTTGGACAAGCGTCTACCGTGTTGTCATCATCGCTGGCAGTCGGGGAGAGAGAACGAATGATGCGCGTAATGCCTTTTTACTCTGTTCGCTGGTCACTGTTTATTGGCGGACCAGATTTGAGTAGCGCCCTCTTGGCCGTTTTACATTCGAAAAGCTAATCCGATTGAACCAATTTAAATTAAATTAAATAAAACCGCTCTTAATAAATTATTCAAAGGTCTGACTATTTTTTAAATTCAATATAATTATGTTTTAAATTAACTGCCATAATTAAGAATGATAAATCTAAAAATTAATTATGAAAATCGTATTCTCATTGACTGGCCTTGAAGATGTTGTTAAACTGTGTTTCCCCAATTAATATTAAAATAACATAGTGGCTCACCAATCATCTAGTATTGCTATAATTATGCCATGTAAACTATAATGGCTTGAAGCTGGTTATCTAAATTAAAAACCATAAATGCGATCTAAAAATCGTGCATAAATTTTAGTTTCAGTTTCGGAATCTTGGGCTTTACACCTCCACCCGGTCCGAGAAGAAATTGCCCTCAATTTCTCATTAGCAAATCGCATTCCATTCTTAAGATCTCAAAACCTTTCTAAAAATCCATATCAAAACCCTTCACTGAAACCATTAAAGCATAAAACTAACAGCAATATAAAATGCCATGACAATCTACCTTTAAACATCAAAAAAAAATTCGAGGCATGACAGTCTACCTTTAAAGAATAATAAAAAAAAATTCGAACCGTCATCCTGGTGTCCACCTCCTCAATGTGGCAAATTATCAGACCAAAACACAATTATACTATTACTCAAATATAAAAAAAAAAATAGTACATCAATTGAAGTACTTAAATCACCTTAAAAATTAAATACCTTCTACATCAAACACTAAATAGTTCTTAATCATCTGTGTAGGGTAGCAGTTTTTGACAAAAATAACCATCATAACTTCCATCAACTTTAATAATTGTTCATCAATGTCCTATCAACTTTAAATTCAACAAAGTCTTGTTTCACAAAATATCAATCACTGAAGTATCTTCAAGTGCTCTTTTTTTTCTTTTTTTTTTCTTTAAATTCAACTGCTCTTCTTATTCATTCGCTTCCTTTAAACAAAGTCATGTTCTTTAAACTTATTTCCATTCATCGGACTGGCGTTCATTTTTTGGCTGTTGGCTTGTTGGAGTCAGGTTACTCATCGCCTGTTCTCCCTGCTTGGGCCTCATCCGGCCTGCCGTGGTGCGCTGTTGG
>JAHWFP010109101.1:39728-75800 GCA_023313725.1 Lithobius niger | reverse complement strand
TGGACTTCACCAAAAATTCAAAGGAACTTTGTTGTGTTTCTGCCTGGTGGTTGTGTGTGTTTTCCCGAAGTTATGTCGATTTCAAACCACTGTAAACACCGATTGCCAGTATTTTGTGTTCAATTCTAGTTCTAACTCTTCATTTTGGTTAGTAGAAAAGCTGTAAACAATAAGTAAAACAAAAGGTGCAATGCGTAATTTAAGTCTGTACTTGCGGTTCTTTTTTTTTTTTTTTTTATTTGGGTTAGCTAGTTTAGTAGCGAGGTACTGGTATATACTTCACTTACTGCAGATAGGTGAAGTAATTTTTTAGTAGTACTCAGTGATCATACAATTACAAGTTGAAGCCTTTATGCCATCTAGATGCGATATGCAAAACTAGCAATTCTTACCCTATCAAGTTTGTATTGGAGGTTTCTGTATGGTCGGCCCTCTTTTTAGGGATAGATGCTCTGGGGAAGTGCCATAAAGCTCCAACAGCGAACCCAGAGCCGCGCACCATGAAACAAGCCCAATTTCTGTGTTTCTAGATGTATATTTGATGAGCGTGCCGAGTTTTACAAGACCTAAAACTAGCTTTTATTTTTTAATAATATAAATTTTACATGTAATATAAATTAGCGATGTTCAGTGAAAGTTAAATGTTTATAAAACTCAGCCGACATTGCTCATTTATAATCAAAGACGGGAAAGCCACTAAACTGAAACGGCCGTGTCAGTATGGCTCAGCGGTAGGACCTCGGCCTTTGGTTTCAAAGGTCCTGGGTTCGGTTCCCCGCTCAGACAGTCCGACATATAAGTCCAAAAGGCAACGTAAATGGGTTTGCATCTGTATTTAGCTCATTTATAAAATGCTAGATGGACGGACCTCTGCTTAGGTGGACGACTAATACCTTTCTCACAATGGACCTCCAACAGCACGTTTTATGTCTGGGCCCCGGCTTACGCCCACATGCAAACCACAGTTTCACAAAGTGAAAACCCGATACCCCTTCTTTCCATAACCCCTTCCACACTGGACCCCGAGATCACAGCCACGGACCGGGCTTTAATTAATTTGTCTCGGTACATTTTCGGTGCTGCTGTTGTTCCTTTATTCCCTTCTTCTCCCATCTCCTCCTCCCTGTTTTCCTTTTATCTCACTATTGTTTATCAGCACTCCTAGAGTCAAAACATTTCCCTGAAGCACAGGGTCGGAATCTCAAGTCTTGAGTTCAACCAGAACTTGAAGGCCAGGGCTAGACCCAGTGCTTAAGGGTTATGGTCGAGCCAAGTTTTTTCACCATTGGAATGGGCTTAAGCTCACGTTGATATTCCTACCTGAATCAACATGTCAGCAGATAGGAAGAATAGTGACAGCAGAACTGAATCAAAAACTGACGAAAAGCTGGCAGAAATTCTTACCTTCATTCAGCAACAGCTCCAATAGTGATGAGGGAGCCAACTCAGACAGTGAGCTTCAGAGCTAACTGAGTTCCAAGGCTCACTGGGAGAGGGGAGGTAAATTTGAATGTAGTGGACTTGAGAAAGTTCGTTGGTGGTGGTGGTTGTGCAAGTCTCATTACTCTAAGACTATCAGTACAGATAGTCGAAAATTTGCAAGTTTGAATTGTGGAACTTGGACGATTTTTGGTTTTGCATAAGTGACTGTCTTTAATTATGTATGCAGCTTTAGTACAGAAACCATGATTTAAGGGGACTTAACATTTATTTCCGTGCATGTATGAAGCGTTTACTCAATTTTTAGCAGAAAAGTCTTGATCTAAACTGCTTTAGGTCAGAAATAACCCCCCCACCCGACACGCTTTTGTCCTAAATTGGGACACAGATTAGGGTGACATCTTTGTGGCTGCCACCCCACGGGTCAATACGAGTTAAAATATTAGTTTTACCATCACTGGCACCTGACACTCACCGTTGTACCACCCACCCACCTCACTTCCCACTTCGCCCCCTCCGCCCCCCCCCCCCTTCCACCGGAACAGATGGAGGGTTTTATCCTGCACTCGCCCATGTTGATCCACGTACAATTATAGAGGACACTAAGTAAGATGGTATTACTTGAATTACATGACTTAGTACTGACAACTCAATCGACGTCTTTGAATCCAAAATGAATGCTATAAAAGGCCAAGTAAGCTGTCCCAATCCACTCTGTAGTCCTCTTACTTCCGGGAACTTACTTTAAGTACTAGCTATTAGATTGTTCAGCAGTTAGCCAAACTTGCGTTAGATCGGCTCATTCAAAATCGCATTAATTTCAACAAACAAATGTTGAGTCTACGAGCCCTGACAGCCTACCTATTGGCTGATGAGACAAACATGAAGGAACTTTGTTGTTTTAATGAATCGTTCGTCGAAAATTTGCTGTTCTTGTGGTGTGTTTGAATTATAGGCTAGCATCCTTTTGAACATTATGCATGGAGTAATAAAAAAAAATTCACAAATAAAACTCGTGGTGCTCTTTATCTAGTGTATTTGTGCTCTCCTAAACCTACTCTTGGTAGCACCTCGGCAGAAAAATGGAACAAAGTGTTTCCATAATTACGCACAGTCTCAAGAAGAATACCACAGCAAATTTTCGACAGCTGTTAAGTAACTTCCTACTGTTTTCCTTAGGGCATTCTTAACGTGTCCTTTTCTTTAGGCTTGCATCACCACTAGCTTGTTGAATTTGACTGCAATCACTGCCTCCTGTATTTGTCAGCCTGTACTCCCATTGGCTCATTAGATGTTTGTGCTGGTCAATTCGCACAAGATATTTAATAGCAGATGTCGATGGTGCTAGGATATTCAGCCACTTTTTTTTTTTTTTTTAATTGCTAAGATTCCAGTTGTCCAAGATGATTTACTCATAGTATTGGAGATCATGGTGGTTCGGGTGCCCTCCCATTCAGTTTGTACGAACATTTGATGAACCTGTGGGGCAACATGCCGATATAAATACATATGGCAGTGGTCGCGGTCAAATTCTAATTCAACAGCTACAGTAGTGCTAGTGATGATGTGAGGCGGAAGAGAAAGACAAGTTAAGAGTGCCTGAAGAAGACAGTACGTAGGAAGTTACTTCATAATGGTAAAAAATCAGCTACCGGAAATTTGCTGGATACCTGTGGTATTCTTCTTTTAAGAACTGTGTGTAATTATTGCGATTCAAGTTGAAAATGTTGAAAATTCTCAAACTCAAAATCAGCTTTTAGTTAATATCAGCTGCATAGAACAATTTACACAATTTAAAAGGGTTTAAATTGTGTGAATTGTTCTATGCAACTGATATTAACTATTCTTTTCTTGTACAGTACAGGGGGTGTTTATAATTCCCTTTTGGTTGTAACCCTTTTTTGGTTTTGAGAGTATGGTGTTACGTATTTGCAGGCTATGTTCCGTCTTAATGTTAATGATTATAATTCAATGTTTCAGGTATGCTACGGCAGAGGGCAGCAGCTGCTATGGCAGTGGCTGCAGCTCGAGGCCAGAAGCGGAAAGTGCGGCGGCCACGTAAAATTATTAATATGCCTGTTCCACATATGAAGCTTATTAACAAGCGTGCTCCCCGACGCATTCTGAAGCGACTTCATCCGACCAGCAACTACGATGAAGACAACGAGTCGGAAGATTCGGACGACGAAGCGTACGGAGACGGGCTTGGTAAGCTGAGCCACCGTTCACTACTTGGGGAGAGCGGTAAGGAGGGAATCAAGTGTCCGCACTGCTGCTATGTAGCCCACGGTGCAGTTCGTCTGGAGCAGCACGTGGCGAAGGCGCATTCCAAGGACGTGACCTACAAGTGTGGGCTGTGTGCGTTCACGTGCAAGTGGAACCGCGAGTACTACATGCACATGAAGAGTCACTTCGAGGGACCACCGTTTCGGTGCGATTCATGTGACTATGTGTGCGATCGCATACAGCTCATCCTGACACACCGCATGAAGCATACAGATGAGCGCCCTTTCAAATGCGAGGACTGCGACTATCGCTGTCGGACCAAAAATAACTTGGTGGCGCACATGCGCAGTCACACGGGAGAAAAGCCGTTCAAGTGCATCACTTGCGGTCGTGCTTTTGCCATTAAGAGCACTCTTGACCAGCACCTGGCGACGCACTCGGACGACCGCCCCTTTCTGTGCGACGCGTGTGGCTTCTCCACCAAGTACCAGTCACATCTGATTGCCCACAAGCGCATTCATACAGGGGACGTGTTTCGGTGCCAGTACCCGAACTGCGCTTACTCTTCGCCAAAGAAGAGCCAACTGGCGGCGCACATGCGAACCCACATGGCCATCCGTTCGCATATCTGCTCAGTCTGTGGGCGTGGCTTCATCGAAAAAAGCCACCTCGTGCGCCATGAGCGCATACATCTCAATGACAAGCCGTTTAAGTGTGACCAGTGTGATTACGGCAGCTCACGCCGTGACAAGCTCAAAGAGCACGTCCAGAAGCACCACGGCGAACACGCTACTGCCAAGACACAGTACAAGCCGCGCAAACCGAGGCGCCAAACATTTGATCCCGCCTGCTTTCCTGGTCGTGCATCGTCCGATGTAGCATCTACCTCCGATCTGGATATGGGGCTTCTTTCATCCCACCATCCCTCCCATCTTCCGACTCCCACCTCATCCATATCCGATGCATCCCCAAGTTATGCCTACGAACTACAAGGTAGCATGGACCTTCCCAAAGTGGAGCCATCCTTGCCGGGACCGCCTCGGGGTCCTCCGCCTCCAACCATGGTATTTGACCCAAGATACCACCATGGTTCCAATGCTGGTCTGCATATGGCTCCTACAACAAATGCGTCCAACGCTCACAGCAGTAATCAACATGGAATGAGCAGCACAGCCAACAGCCTTGCTCAGTCCAACGACCTTAGTGGACTTAGTGCTTTCATGGCACTCTTTTAACCTTTGCCTTTTCGTAGGAATAAGATATGGTCCTTTAATGTCGTGATCAAACGAAATGACCATGGTGATGACTTGGTTTTTAGGGGGTCTTTACGATAAGAAATATCGATCGTAACCCTCTTACGTTGTGCCTCTGAAAAAAAATACATGAGCAAAGGTATGTGAGGGATGATTTTTTACCAAAACCCTCTTTTTATAGTAATAAGTGTATTTTTTGTTCAATGTTCAGTATTCGTACTGATTTGAAAAATATTGTTCTTATTATTCACCATTTTATGACGCATATCAAATAACCAAGAATGACAAATTCAGAATTTTTAGTTCCACCATGTCCGGCTGTCATTTATTTGAATTTTTGTCTTTTGTTGTTGTCTACTCTTAGGCCATCGAAGTCATTAAGAATTACCGTTTAACTTAGTTGTGGGAACCGATGATGGATTTTGATTGATGTAACGCGAGGGGCTTTGTAAAGCACGTTTTCAGCAAATTTGAACTTAAGTCGCGCGAATTCAATGTTTTTTTGCATACACCAGAATCTACTATTCTTGTATCTAGAACAATCCACAAAAACCAACACTGACAAACCCACTTCACATCAATTTTACATTTCTGGATACACTTTCGTAGATTTAACATGCAAGTTTTTTTTGGGGTGGGGGCATAAAAAGTAATATGGGTTTCTGTACGCATTTCTGTAAGGCGATACTGCATATTTAATTTTTTTAAGCTTCCCTAATCTACTGCTAGCCACCCACTTCACAACATATTGCCAGTCTCATTATCATTTTTATATATCCCACCCATCAGCCTTGGTAGAGCCGTACACTCCATACGTCGCGTATTTCCCACCTATTTTTTCTAGTCGCTCACCGTTCAGCTACAACAGTAAAAGCTCAACTCACCAATCATAGTTAACTCTCTAGTCACCATCATCATCATCACTTCATAAATAAAACTTGCCATAAAAGCTCATTTTATTTAAATAGTCCATTGTTGCTGAAAAATTTTAACTTACTAGACACGATTAATTTCTTTTCATTTTTTGCATTATTAATGGCTACAGAATTTACTTGAAATTGGACTGATATAAACTGGATGGGATGTAATTTACCGCATGGTATGGGTTTAAAACGGAAAGTAAATTCTTCATTAACCCTTAAAGTGCTGGCGGCGAGTACACTCGCCAAAAACACAAGCACAGCTTCGAGTCCCAAAAACAGAGTCCAAAGTATGCACGAGACGGCCAACAATGGAGAAACGACAACAATACCTGGTTCCATTAACAAACCGACTCTAGAGACGGCCGTGGCCGAGTTGGTAGAGGCGTGTGCCTGAAGTTATAGAGCTCCTTCAAGTTGCTAGTTCGAGTCCCGTCCAGATTACCCCTACTTTTGTGGACATAGAAAATTAATTCAGCAGTCAAGGGGTTAATGCTTGGTTTGCATTTGCTTGTTTTGAACGTTACACCCAGGCAAAATCGTCTTTTATGCGTACAGTAGCTCCTGTTTCTTAGAAAACTCGTTACGGTGTATAGAAAAAGAATTTCTCTCATTTTGGCCCAAAAATATTCTGTAGCTAATTTTAAAAAGGAAGCTGGTTTTCGTTCTCGGGCCCGAATGGTGTTCCCAGAGATGGACATTAAATCTGAACGGTCTAAGGGCACGAATACTAAAAAGAAATTGTACAATTTTACCTTTTCATTGGGTAAAATGCTAAAGCTATCAGGAAACACAGTTACACAAAAAAAATATATAAATTCGAAGAATACATGGTAAAAGTTTACCAAAAAAGGAGAATAGTCCGCCTCCCTCAACAAATTTTAAAGAAAATGTACCCAAAACTGATTTTTTTTTTTTTTTTAGTGGCCTGACTGGTCATTTGAAGATTTAACATGGACCTGGTAACACCCTTTCCGCCTTTGCATTACCGCTGTTACTTGTGCTATCAAGGACCCCACAACTACTTTGTTAACATCTTTGGCTATTTATAATGGATAATTGCAATGTAAAGTAGCCACACGTAGAGTAATACCACTACATTTTTACGACTTGTTTGAGCAATATTTTTTTTTTTACTGTATTTTTAATATGTTGGATTCACTGCATTTATACTTGAAAGTACAAATCTTTTCTTATACAGCATTCATCCTTTCACACATAACAGATACCTTATTTAAACAACTTAAGTTTTTACGCGTTTGGTGAAGTGTGTTTGTGCCGTATAAATTCACACTGTCAGACTTTAACCGACGTCATTAAGTTAGATTGACCCATAACGTTTGTGTAATTTTGTTTGTTTGGTTTCTTTTTTTTTTTGTCTTAGAGGGATTCTCCGTCAATATTTTTTGCATATCAAAGGACAGAGGATTTTTTATATGTAAATGTGTGTCAGTAATGTGTAACCCACCTTTTGTACCATAACGTCCTTCCACCTTTTAGTGTAGTTCTTTTATATCAACTTATAGCTTTTTTTCTCCCTTTTTCTTCTTACTACTGGAGTAGTAATATTATTTTTATCTGCTGCTAAGCTGCTTTTGTTAAATAGCTTTTTGCTTAAAAATGTTAATAATTTAAAAGCCAAGCTTTGCTTTTTTTTTTTACTGTAGGCTTACAATTGTTGAATAATTTTACAGTTTGTTTTGTGTGCCCATTTTCTACGGTGTTTGTGGTGATTTCGCTACAGTACCCGCCGCTGCTTCTGTAATTGCATCTGTCTTTAGAGCAAAGTGTTGCTGGTTAAACGTTCCTTGTCTAACAAGAAACGTTTTGGAATGTCGTCGTTGTGATGGAAATAATTGGTTGTGGTGTTAAAAAAGATTGTCGGGGAGACCGAGCCTAATGTGTAGGTGATTTGCGTCGTGAACGTCAGACGTTTCTGCGCAATTTGCTTGTTGTGCGACCTGGTACGGCAAAGTTTTGTTGGGGCTGCCTTACTTCCCTGCATTACGCACGCAATTCTTACTGTTTTGTTAGCTTATTTTAATAATATGATTGTAGCTACAAGTAATTTTGTTCTATTCTGCGATTACTAATGTCGGTCCTCGTTGAAACAATTTATGACCAAATGTTTACTATTCGGTACTGACTGTTTTAGTATCCATCTTTCGTTTATCGGTCAAGGTTGTAATTATTCCATAATATAGGGCTGAACTGAACTTCGGGTTGTCGATTCATTGACTGGACGTCACCACCAACCCACTCTCTTCCACTTTCCGTTAATTATTATTGTTTTTTTCTGTTTAGGAGTTGTCAGTACTGAAAATCAAGTTTATCGCAATGTTCATTGGTGCACTACATGCAAGTATCAGTTTCGGTCGTATTTGTTTGACCTAGGCTATTTTGATTTTAATTTTTTGGAGACAGCATATTAATTCAGAAGCCTAAAGTCGCTGCATTAATGTATAACAATGGATTTAGTTATGGTCTCGTTTGATTATTTTAAACTGCAGATTTCCTCAAATCAATAATTTGACGAGTCGAATTCACAAGTTCGATGTATCGTGCAGATTTTCCTGTTACCATTTTGGTCTAGCCGCCTTGTTAATTTTTGTATTACCATTTCCCTTATCCTTTGCTTTTCCCTGCTTTGGTCTGTGATAACGGTTGGGAACCTGAGGTTGCTCTGCTTATTTCGCTGAAATGTAACGCTGGTCTGAGATTGGTGAGATGAACGATAGTATTGCAGAGAGCAGGAAAAACCCCGGGTTGTAAAAAATAGGTGGGGTAACAAGAGGGATCAAACATTTATTATCTTCTCCATATTTTACCCCTCCTCGAAGTAGGGCAGCAGGTCGCTTCACGGTGTGAAACACGGCTCCTTCTCCAACTGAACTTTGCCCGAGGTATGATGCTGGCCAAGGAGTGTTAGTGTGTGCTAGACTTTCGAATGGGATAATTTGGAATGAGTGAGTGGAAACTCGAGGCACTTGTCTTAGCAGCATTACACGACTTCGGCGACGTCATGGTGCGGCTAGTGGCCACCGATTTTGAAATACCTCATTCCCATTATATACAGTTATAACTCAGGTATCTTAGTACAAAGCTCTATACTCGTTTTGTGTGCAGCCGCTGTTTCCGATTTTCGGAGCAGAGCTCGGTCTCCCTGGAAGGTGGTCTCTAAGACTTGTTATAAGACTTGCGATGGTTTTTTAGCTGGGAAAGTGTTGAAGTTTGCTCTAAGCGTCTTGTTATTCTCTGCTTATTTTGCTTTTGTTTTTTGTTAGCTTTACATTATTTTTTTTTCTGTTTAAAAAAACAACTTTCTTTTTGTTTGCATTGTCTAGTCTCAGGCTTTTTGCATTAATTCTTTTTCGCATATTATCTATTAACTTTCTTTGTGTATGTATAATTGATTTGCACTGTGACGTTCCCTCTAGTATTGGCAACAGCAGTTTTTAATTTTTTAAAAATGTTGCACTGAGAATTTGATAAAGTCCTAACGGCGCACAAAATTATTGTATATGGTGCATAGCTTTACATTTGATAGGCATGCTACAATCCAATATTTGTCAAATTATGGTTTTAAACTTGCAATAAAAATTGCATTCAATACTTGCATGTGCATTACTTTTTGTTATAAAACTGCTGTTGTTGAGGAACATATAGATAAACCACTCATTAATCTTATCGAATCAATCAAAATTTGTGAACTTTTAGACAGGCGAACCTGCCATTTCACATTTTGTTTTATTTTTTGAAGTGCCAATTTGCGAACTCAGTTCTTTTTTTTTTGTTCTTTTTTTTGTATTTTAATTATTATTGCTATTATCATTGATTATATTAATTATAGATATCTGAATACCAAGTGAAGTTTTGTATATCTTGAGCGATTTCAGAAGCAAGTCATTTCAGATATTGTAGCGTAGATTTCTTTCATAGTTAGTGTTGTGTTAATCGCTATTATTATTATATTTTATTTTTGTAATTCGTAGCAGACAAACAGTTTATCAAACAGTTTTTTGCCAGTGATCATGATAAATTGTTCAACCGTTTGCTTATGAATTTAGCATCTGGTTTTGTGTGCACTGATAGAACAAGTTGTAGTCGACGGTGCGGCTTTGTGGAAAATTGGCCACTTGTAAACCTTATTTCTTCTGCATCTTGGTTGTTGGTTGGTTTTGCTATGTTCGGTAATTTTTGTTTTTAATTGCTTTGTTCGTGTTGCTGCAGGTGTTTATTATTTTAGTACTTCTTCTGTAATTGATCGCTCGTCTTAGCACGGTAGTTTAACCTAAAAGATTTGTAGCACGGATAGCCATTTTTTGGAGTTTATTACTTTGGTTTTGCTAGAACTGTCTTGAAAAGACTTAGTCCTTCGTTGAGGAAGTAGTGATGGTGTATTGAAGAGAGATGCATGCTTTTGCTATCGAGTTGTGGTTCTGACTGTGCTGCGAATGAAGTGAAAGTGGATTTTTTTTAGGCGTATGCCATTACCCTGTCGGGAAGACCTTGAAATTTTTAACTTGGGTATATATTAGAACTGTTAATAGGCATGCTTTGCAAAGCATTATGGGTGGAAAATGCGATAGTTTCGCCAAATTTTTACCGATTTTGACGTTCAAATGCATCAAATTCATTCTCGACGAAAGCTTTCAAGTGGTGTAAATTAAAAGCCACTAGCTGATACCATTTTAAAGTTTGAAAACTGGAAAACCAGTTGTACACGTTGACTCGCACAGTCCGTTAAGCAGTATTTTAGTTATTTTCACACTAACAAATAAAAAAAACCTTCCAAAGAGTGTGTTAACCAAATAGCCTACATTTACTCGGCTCGATACTCGATTCTTCTGTTGCAAACTCGACTCGACTCTAGTTGAAATTATTCTACTTGCACCCCTAAACAAGGCTGTAGGCTGTTGTGGCTTTGTTTTGTGCTCATAACCCATATACACACCTCCAATGATCTGGAATAATTTCAACTTTTGAAAAATTTAAACTAAGAAGTGTACCAGTAGAATGATTTAATTTATTCTGATCTACAGACTTTTACTCTGTGCCAGTGGAAAGCTCTCATCGTGCAATCAGTTTCGTAATTTTTTTTTTATATGAAGAAATTTTGACGAGCCTTAAGTCAGCCGAAGCAATTAATGCTTGTATGGCTGAACCGGCTCAATTTTCAACATTACCAGATTTTTAGGGAAAAAGAAATATCTGGTAAAGGGAGGTGAATGTAAGAAATCTCCAAGTGTTGGCAAACTTCCCACGTTTTGGCTGGAATTGAATTTTCAAGTACGGTTGCTAGCCGAGTTTGAATACAAATTGCGCACTCGAGCTCAACATTTTTGAGCATTGCACATCTCTTTTGGTTCCTGTATTTTTCATTTGATACGCCTACTTTCAAGAATAGAATAGATTTTGAAATGGCGCAAAATCGTAATACATTTATTGCTAACAGCAAAAAAGTAAGAAATGGTGTAAACATGTGAGAAAGGGTAAATGGTTCAGCGGTACTTCCTTTACGGAGCGTGGCCCAAACGATAGCAGAAGAAGAAAGCGAGATGTACAGTAGGTTGTGCTGATTGATACGGGTTTGTTGCTGGCCTGTTGCTTATAAAGCAGATGGTAGTATGGCTAGAAATTAAATGTAGCTGCATAGTTTTGTAGAGGTAGAGTTGAAAAAAAAAAAGAGCGCTTTAACAGCGAGTTCTAAGACTTTTTCTTGGCAATATGAAAATTTAATGGTTACATTTTAACCCTTACACGTTTTTCGTTAAGTGTAGCAATATCCATTTTTCCCCTGTGAGAGTTGTAACATTGTTATGGTTTTTAATTCTTGTGTCTTTTGGGCTTAGTTGTCTCTCTCACTTCTGCTCCATCCTACGCATGCTTGATAGGCTGATTTAAATGGGCAAGCGACATAGCTTTGTTTTTATCACTTTTTTTGTTTTAACACGCTGGCTCTACGATAGTTTCGTTCATGTACCGGTAATTAAATTTTTTTTTTTCGTGTAGTGTGTGTAACATTTTAAAACTAATTTGGACTATACGTTGAAAAAGTGGATGGAACAGCTTCATCAATTTTAAATGCTTTACTTGTTAACTTGATTCCGTGGAAATTTTTATTCTTGGAATTTTATCTAAACAGGTAAAATGTTTAGCAAACTGTTAGTTTCTTACGCTTGCAATGCTCTGACTGGTAATGATGTTGCTCCTGATTCACGTTCATAACTAAAATACTGTGTAATTCTGAATATAAGACGACGAGTAGCATTTGTGTGCTCGCGTATTCTAAAGAAATAAATGACTGCGATTATAAGACGGGTGACTTAACGCCAAATATTCCTTTTCAGTTGCATATCTTTTATTCCATCATTGATTCCTTAATTGCATTAATCACTTGCAGAACCAAGCTGTGTTATAAAATAGAACTAAGGGGCAGCCACGGACCGTGGCCTTTTCACTTGCTTCAGGCCTAACACTTGCATCGTTATAGTAAAACCGAATCTGGGAGATTGTTGGCTGCCTATCCCATTTTAAATTATGACTGTTTACCCGTAATTTACTTGCAGTCGGGGTTTCTGAAATCAAATATTGTAATAAACTGAAAACATTTATAATGTTAAGTAAAGAGTTGTTGAACTCTGTTGGACATTAGCAGTTTATGTAGAATAGATAAAGCACTCGCTAATTCGTTTGCCCTACAAAGCATAATAATGGAATTAATTATCGGTTTTTCAGGTTACTAATGGAAACGGCTTTTTCTTTGAACATAGCAAAATACTAACATTTTTTCGGTTGCTGTGAAAACTGTCTCGCCACAGTTTTCCATTGAGCATTTTTTTCCTGGAGTGTAGGTGGTACTAACTTGCCATTATTCTTCTACTAAATGTGTTTTTCCGTTGAGTTTGCTGATAATAATTAACATACTTTTAAGGCTGATGACTGGTGAATAAGATTCAAGAAAATTTTATTTTCAACACAAGCTGTCTCTTTTGACATCCCCAAAGCACCCTTGTGTACTCAAAACGCTACTTTTTCAACTTAATAAAGGGTCAAGCACTGAAACTCGTTTTATGCCGGTAACTTCCATACGAACCGCAAATATTCAGTAAATCAAGAATGAAAAATGTTAAACACAAATGGTCTTTCTGAACAAACTTTGTTAAATTAGAAACATGGGTTCGACTGAGTGGGTTTATGGTGGCAAAAACTAGTTAAGTACTGAAAACCAAGAAACCACGTCTATTCCAAAACGCTATTCATCATTGGACCTAATCGGCGCCAAGAGAGTTATAAAATGAGTTATGAAGGAGGAGCAGTTGACCAATAATCGCTTGTCTTGGTGTGAGTTACTGAACGCAAGATGGCGCCGCGATATTTTGCTCTCGCGGAGTTACTTGCACTTACATCTGATTGTGAGACGTGTCAACAAGTGAGTGCTTAATTGCATTGATCGTTGGCTAACATTTCTAGTTCAAATGACTGATCGTCTTGTTGAATTTGTACCTCTGTTTACACATTTTAAGTTCTGGATTTCTGTCTTGGAACACCTCTTTTTTTTTTTTTGATACCTCTGGTTTTGAAGTGGTGCACAGCAACCTCTACTTAGGTTTTTGAGTACATTGTAGGTGCCCCTTAAAGAGCAATACGATAAAAATCGCTGAAACCTACTCCTCCAAAATACCGTGTTCGACACAACTACAGGTTTTGTCTTTCCCCCAAATAAGATGTAAATGGCTCTGAAATTAGATGTACGATGCAATTTCTTGCTTGTCGGTTCGCTCCTGCTTCATTAAAAATTCAGTTCTACTATCTGTTGGGAGTCACTGAAACGAGTTCTTTGCCTGTCTGTTTATTAATACACAATAAGTGTTTGTTTTAGTACATTGGGATGTTCTTTTATATATGTTTGTACTGTAGAAGTGTACTTTTATCAATGCTGTTATTATACATATTAATGTCACTTAAATACCAAATATCTCAGGATTTCATAACTGACTCCATCACAACATGGTTCATTATAATGAAATGGTTGTGTCAGTGAAAGACAATATTTTTCATGTCATTTTATTTCTTCATTGTGCAAATGCAATAACCTCCCTCAAGCAATTATTGGAATTTACCATAACCTGTTAAGCATGGACTAACTACAGGAACCTACTCAAACAAGAAGTTTACTCTTAATCAGGTTATGCGTAAACAAGGTTCAAGCTACAGATACTTGTAAAGTTGTTAAAAATGAAGGATTGAATTGTAATTTTGTGAATTGAGCGGCATCCTTTTTCCTTCAGATTAAATCTTTAGTTGTAATTAATTAAAAGGAAATGAACGCCGTTATCAGGAGTTAAACCTCAGGAAATTGACGTTGTTGCCTGAGCATGTTCTGACTTGCATTATTTTTGTTACCTGTACAGTAAGTCAGAACCTTGTTAGCAGACATCATTGGCAAAAAAGTAGGTATGAAGCAGAATCTCGGTTATTCAAATTTTGTTTGTCCAGCAACCCTGATTATCAGACTTCCTTTCTTGGAGACTTACAACAAATTTTGATGTTTAATCAAGGAATAAGAATTTAGTTTGCGTTGTTTCTAGGAACAGTTTTTTTCTTGCAACTAACACAGTAAAGCCGGCCTAATAAAAATCTTGGTTTCGTTGGTATTCATCTTTTTCCTGAACCCGAAGTGTGTGCTACCGTCGACCAAAAATCCCAGCGATAATTCTTTTTACTAATTTTAATTAACTAGCTGGAATTTCCCGGTCTAAGCCTCTCCCAGTGTTTGGTCTTCTCAGGAATTAAATTGCATTTGTAAAACCGTTCACCTCATAGAAAGTTTTTTACTGTTGCAGCATGTAGTCTTGGCAACTTCCTACCTGTCTTAAATTAATATCCCATTTTCACAGTTTGGACGGGAAATGAACTGTCAACCTTTAGATTAGTAAGCTGATACCCTAACCAGTAGGTTATACTGACTTGATGAAATAGTCCCAAGTTTAAAATGTTTAATGACATTTCGTTTGTTACTACTGATCGTGACTATGTTATCAACAATACCTTTCACCCTGCTGAACACTAGTCCACTGCCTGCATAAGAATGAATATTCCAGCCCTTATTCATTGTTACCATTCCTGAATTGTTGCTGTAAGTCCAAGACCAGGTAACCAGGTTTTAGTTTTGTATTTTTATTTCTTTTTGAACTAAATAACCCAGTATCTTAAATTGTTTTCTATCTGTTCAAATTGTAGTAATAAATTTCTAAACTGCTTTAAACTAAAGCCTAACATGGTGTTTCTGGATAAAGCATGTACTAGAAGGCTTGCCTTTGTTGCAAATTTCTTCACCAGCATGGGCACGAGAACCAACAAACTTTTTTTCACGGCCTAAAATTCTAAAAAAGTTTTAAAGTTTGACTTTAGGTCAAGGACTACATGAACGGTTGTCAATGACGTTGGCTATAAAGAATACTCGAAATGTAACTTTTCATCTGAACTGTGACAAATTATTCAGTCTTATTCGTTTTTGTAACTTTAATGGGAACACCGCCACCGCTGCGATAGCTATATTGATGAAGTACTACATTGAAGAAAACCTCTAATCCGAAAAACCACTCAGTTGCTGTAAGCTTTGATAATCGAGGTTCTGCTATAACAAGGTTACTTTTCCGTGTTACAAAACAATGCTTACATCCAATAATTTATGAAACTGAATTTGTATTTTCCATTTTTACCCAGTTTTTATTTGTGCCAAAATTATGTTTTAATAAATCCGACGATCCGAAACGATTAATTTCTTTTCATTTGTTGTTGTCAACTGTAGCTTGATCCTTCAAAGATGTTAATTATCATCCTGTTCATATGACACAGTCGTAAAACTAAGAACTCCCTTTTGATTTAGTACGAATGGTTTATTTTTATGAACATCTGGTATTTACACCCAGTGTTAAAACGGAGAATAATTTAATTGTATTGTACAAATCTATTTGTGCCTAAGAGTTTTTTAATTTATTGAAACCTTGGCGTTGGTTTAAAAAAAAACGAGGCTCATGTGCAAGCTATGCCAGAATGTGTCGTACAATACGCCAAAAGATCAGATGGACTAAAGTCTGCAGAATGCAAGTAGTTTTGAAGTGAAATCGTCCTGAAGTATTGTTGAAAATAAATGATTCGGTGAGAGAGAAAACTTAGCTGTAGATTCATGAAAAGATTTTTTTCTTGTAAAACACACGTGAACTGTTTTTAATTAGAATTGCCCATTGTTTAGTTGGTGAACAAACGACAAACATGTTACTTCTATTGAGATGATGTATCTTCACACTCTTGTTTGCATTTGGAAGTGTGAAAAAAAATTGTTTTTAATCGATATAATTTTTATGAAATGTGAAACCAAGCTTATGCATTTGTGTATTATTCATGTATTTCTTTATCATCTTAACTTGTACTAATTTTATTGGTTTTTTTGCCCGATTTGTAATTTTATCAATTATTCAAAACTGAAGGAAGAACCAATGATGCTTTCACTCGCTCTACATTGTGGCGAGAAGGGAGCTCATTTTTGGCTTCGGTGTTTTATCTCTGAACTACACCCAACCCAACTACCATCAGGGCCGTTGGTACACAATTAGAAGCTCCAATGGTTATGCTCTGATGGCCTACCATGTAAGAGTTTAAATGTCTTAACGATGTTTTGTTTCAATATTTTGTTTTCAGTTCCAACTGAAACCAAAGGTTACCAGCTACTTGCCGGCAAAGCCCTTTGAATTGCGTTGGAAAACCTCACTAAAATTGTCATTCGGACTCTTTCCGTTTATGCATAGTGCAGAGATGAGGAGCACCTAATGTTATACCCATGACAGGACAAAAGATCGCTGTATCAAATTTTGCGAGGGATGCTATTCAGCTAATTCATTGCAAATAGTTTTGTATGTTGAGGTGTTGCAGATTTTTCCTGCGATTTTCATATTAACGTAAATCATTTTAATCGGCAAAAAGAGGTTTCACAATATTATAAGTAAAGCTGCTTCAAGTAGTGTTGTAGTCCTCTAATTATGTGAATCTTTTTAACGTTTGTCGTGCATCATTTTTTGCACCCGTCAATTACAACATTCTGCAGGAACAAATTATTATTTTCTCAAGTGAATTATAAACCTCGTACTGTGGAAAAATCTGGTGGCTTCAGGATTTTCAACTATAAAAAATATAGTTGGCTGCTAACAATAATTTGTGCAAATTTTATTTTAGAATTCGCGAGCGTTAGATGATAGGTGTAGATCAGCTATCGTGATGACCTAATTGTTGTAAAAATCAAATAACACAAAGTATGTGTAACTTGTAAATATTGGATTTCAGTGAAAAGTTTGCCGTATCGCCAAGAAACTTAAAGCTAAAATTGTTAATTCCACAATTTTTTGAAAATTATGGAATTGCGGCAAATCATTGTTTGACGATACCTTCTTTTTCACTAACTAGTTTGAAGTCTTATTCAGCGTTCTTTTTGACGCTATGGTACAATGGCCAGTATATTTTGCTCCAAGTCTACACTGTACAGTATGTATTTTTAAGACCGTAACCTGAAGTGAGTCGTATTGACTTTAATCGTGAGGTTCCCAACGTACTAACCAAACCAGATTACCTTAACCATTAACATTTAATTGTTCATTGATAATAACTTGCATATCGTCAATACGTAATAACACGATCATCAAAACCCATGATTTTTTTTTTTACTCAGTACTTATATTTTCTATATACTTCATAATTGTGTGTGTACATTTTGAGACAAAACTCCATTCATGTGCGAGTGGTCGAAGAAACCATTTCATATCAATCACCCTAAGGGTTTATGTTGCCTCTGCGCAGCTGTTCTCCGTGAGAACGAAGGCTTTGCCGGCAAGAAGTTCTAAACGTTGCCCATCTCTCAGCACGAACGGATGTAAGTAAATATTAAAAGAAATGGCAAACGTCCGTCACGTCTGATAAATACGTCGCTCAGAATCTACTTCAAAAGGCAGTTTGTCTCGAGTAAAGCTAAGACAATTTTATTTTATCCCAGTGACAAAGAACTAATAATGGCAATAATGGATGTGCAAAACGACATTATTTTAATATTCATATCTGACAAGGTTTGAAGTTGGTTCTGAGCGGCTTTGCTCACTGATGTAGAATGTCTTATCACTTGTCTGACAGTTTATAAAAAAAAATGTATTAGATGGCTTACTATTGTCAAGGTTTAATGTAAAGTAATAAGAGCATGGCATGAAAGTATTAAACAGCAAGTTTCTTAATAACTGTTGTCAGTCTTATTTATTCTCTTCCTAGCACACATTTTGTGGCACATTGCTATGTTGTCACTGTTAAGCTGAGAACTACTTATATCACTTAATTGAAGTGTTTCACGAGTTCAAAATGTGGCGTGTGCAACCCTCTTCACAGTTTTGAAGGCAGAAGCATGATCAAGAGCTAATAAGAGTTTAGTGTTGGACCGGAGTATACATTCATATGCACAGCTGCAGGATAGCAGAAAAGTGTAGCCGACCACAAGATTAGTAAGGTGTCGGGGGAGACTCCGAGCAAAGCGAGCCAGAACAGCACGGTTTCCAAACCAAATGAATGCTGGTTCTGACCCCCTGCGTAATTATGGGACTTAAAAAAAACCACGGGAAGTTAATGGTTCTCTAGAGGTTACACAGTGTTTTACTAGGACCAGTATTGCACATTGTTTATGTATGATATTCAAGCCTTGAATTATGCTGCTGCAAATTTGAGAATTCAAGGCTGAAAGGATTTGAGCCGGGTTAACTTGAGATGGAGGATGAACACCGCTGGGATGTTATGGCTGGCTTTGCTTGGGGACTCGTCACAAATTTCGCCATGGGCCTGGGTACTCACTTTTTCCCCTATCTTGTAGCTGTGCAAGTATGTCTACTCGGGAACCTAAAAGGTTATGCTGGACTGAGTAAAGAATGTTGTAAAATACCGGTACTGTTTACCCATCACCTCCGTGCCATGTAAAATACTCGAGCACATAAATGTTTCAGCCTCTGCTTGCTTCCTTGGATGACAATGATCTGATCAGCAGTAGACAATTCGGCTTTCGTAAAGGTGGCTCCTGTGAGATTCTGCTTGTGGGTTTGGTGCGCAAATTGGTCTCTGGCATGGAGCAAGCAGGACATGCTGACCTTATTACATTGATTTTATAAGGCGTTTGACACGGTGAGCCATTCATTGTTGCTTTTAAAGCTTGAGGCCCATGGGCTAGCCCCGAACGTTCTTCAGTGGACTTTTTTGCGCCAGCATGTTGTGGTAAATGGCATCACCTCTGAAAGGGAGGCTGTTACATCTGGTGTCCTGCAGGGGTCTGTGGTTGGACCTTTCCTTTTTACGCTCTTCATAATGACTTTCCTGGTTGTTTTGTCGTCCACTGTGTGGATGATTGCTGAGGATTCTTAACTGAATAACAATATTACAGCACCTGAAGACTGTCTGGTATTGCAACATGATCTCGATAACCTGTGTCATACTTGGTATATGAAGATCGTTGCCGCAAAATCAGTCTCCATGTTTCTCACTCGCAAAGCTGTTAACCGATCAAATTCTTTTTCCCCACCATTTGGGACCAATGGGTGGTTTTGTGATTTTTCGCAAGTGTGAAACTAAATGTCTAGGAGTTATTGACGATAAACTGATATGGCAAAAGCACCTAAGTAAAATTTGTGAGGAACAGAGTTCTTCGTTATGCACCACCTAAAGCACGACTGGTGACTTAAAAAACCCTTGTTAAGTCTAGTGTGTGGGACCTTGCCAGCAAAATGTAATTAAAAAAATTGAAGCTCTTCAGCGCGATGCAGCTAGACTCGTTATTCGCCAATTCGGAATTGATATTTGTATTACAAAACTGGTTGCTGATTTGGAATTACGTTCACTGCAAATCCGACGTGGTGTGCGAGGTAGGCTACTTCTACGCTTCTCATTTTTCCCACGCTCCATCTTCCAGTTGAATGCGCTTTAGCCTCAGATCGTGGATACTTTGTCATGTGAATCTTTTAGAAAGGCTTCTCGATTCTAGAATCGCTCTTTTGTGCCATGACCATGGTTGAGTGAATTTTTAGTGGCGGTTTTATTTTTCATTGTGCTGTTTGACCTGTTCGTAAAAGTTGCCCTAATGCTATGGCGTGGCAGCAAATAAATACTCATTAAAAACAACAAGAATTTATAGGTGTACCTGTCCACGAGAACTTCATTATTCGCCTTTAAGCTTAACAAAACTAATTCTTACATGGGCTGCACTGGTATACGTCTGAAGCAAGCGGTGCCGCACTCATTCTGACCTCGTACTGGTGCCGTGCTTCCACTCTCCAATAGCGCCCTCCCTCTGAGTAATGGGTGAATTCTACGGTATATGCTAACGAAAATATTAATTACCTGCCTTTTATGCATTTCCTTCCTCTAATGTGATCTATAAAGGCCCCCGCCCTATAAAAGTGCCAGCCTCAGACCTGGCTTCATCTGTCTTCCTAGGGCTCCACTCGGTGTGGCTGCTCGTCTCAACTCCCCCTAGAAGCACCAGTTCGCAATCCTTAAACGATCGGTTACAGGCCTTGGGCCACGCTTTCTACTAGAACCACCGCCTTTTTCTTGGCCCATCAGCGGCTGCATGGATTCACCAACGGTCATCGCTGCGGCTGACTTCTCTTGCTCCAGCGTCCGTCCTCTCAACAGAGTGGTCGCTTCTCCATCTCCACGACCGCCTCCTTCAAGCACCTTGACCAGGACTAGATTTCATGGGCCCTTGAGTCTGAGATTACAACACCGTGGTCTGCGATACTACCGTCCCTTCTCTCTCATTCAGTCCCTTTGTAAACTAACGGAGAGGTACCCGGAACGACCGTAGCGCACCCCTTTTTTCCCCACATGGTCTGACAGCGACCGCTTGACCGCCTCCCAGTCTGGGTACCCTTGTCTGTCAGCAAGCGTCTAACGCTTATGATTTGTTCGCAGGCACAACCATCGCCATTGCCTGTGTATGGACGCTCTAGTCATTTGATCGTCATGAATGTCCGAGATTCTCCAAATGCGTCTCAGCTTACGACCGTCCCTCTCGCTGTAGCAGTACTTCCGTTTCCCCACCACTGACTTTGCTTCGGTCCCTCCTGGTCCCTTGCAGCACTTGCATTACGGATTACGCTAAAGACAACACCAGGACTTCAATGGTCGTTGCATCTGCCAACCTGCTTTCTGGTCCGCTGGAGCGCTCCCCAGTAGAGCTATTACCACCGGCCGTTCATTGTCCCTTGCCTTCGGTTGTTTCTTGCAGTGGTCGTTTTTAGGGCTATGCCTACACGGCCTCGTCGACTTGACCACCTCCATTTCGCCAACCCTTGTTGGACCATTCATCGGTGATTCGTTGCTCGACAGTTGCCTGCAGTTCGTCTCCAACACCTTCCGTCCCTTTGAGCCTACCATTTTGCACCAAACGTTGCAATGGTGACCATTTTCACTGCTCTGTCGACTAGTTACTGCCACCGATAGTTGCGTCGGCGTCCTGTTTACAAGCACCACTCGTCTTTCATCATCATTGGCTCACTACCGATAGCTACCTCACCCTTCGTTCGCACAAGAATGCTGTGCTGGTCATTTCTGCATGACCGTATCTTTACACCATTCAACTGATGACTGCCCGGGTCCGCGGTCCCATTTAGGGTCACCCTGGACTGACACCACCGACCGTGAAGCGTTTTTTCTCTTGCTGCCGTCGTCCATTACACAGACGAATGTTGTCTTTTACTATCACGGTGCATATGAATGCCTTGTATGACAGGAACAGTGGCATAGGAGTAAGGACCAACCACTTTTGCTTCAGCGACCACTAACTTCCTTCTCCAACAGAACCATCTTCTCTGTTCGATGGCCCAAGTTTCCTCCGTTACTCCAGAACAGTCGCATTCATTAAGGTCCACACATTATGGACAAGACACGGTATTTCTTGATAGGGTGGGGGAAAGGAAGACTGGCAACAGCCTCCTGAACGCCCTGGACCAACCTTACTGCAGCAGTCAAGGAGCTGCACTGCTCGGTTGCCACTACGCCTCCACGGTCGCCTCCCTGCGACCAAGGAGTTTGTCCACGGTCGCTTTTCGGCCTCCTCCCTACGCCATTATGAAATCTGGAACGGTCGTTATTACGTTGATCAAACACAACCGTCGATGATCCAGGCTGGTCAATGTTGGTGATGCCACATTCATCCCGGCTATGGCCTCGGTCTTTCGCAACTTGGCAAGATAACAAAGCAAGCATCATACACGGACGATCACTTCAGCTTCTGCTCACTCACATCTAATGGCACAGTCGCAATACTTAAGTCGAAATCATTCAGCAACTTCTAGCCAGGGTCGCTCTGTCATTGTCGACTCCGACCAGTTCCCCACGGACCACTGTTTTTGCAACAGTTTTAATTTGTGACCTGTCTGCTTGGTTTTAACAAATATAACTCGTCCACATAACCAACTATTCGTCCTCCATCAACCTTCCCAGTGGTCAACATCATCGTTCTACGTAAGAACTTAAAAAGGGAGGGAGGGGGGGGGGGGCCCCCCCCCCCCCCCCCTCGCGACTACCATTTGGTTTCCCCCTCTGCTTTCTAGATATCAAGACCGTCCTCACACTGGCGACTAGGAAATGCATTATCTGCAACACCATCATCTTGCATTAGCTGCATCACCATCATCATCTTCAGGCTGCTCTGTCATCCTTTGATTAGTGGCCCATCGCTGGCCTTACGGTCGTCGTCCCTTCATTCAGGGGTTGTTCATTCTTCCCGACCAGTCACATTCAGTCCACCCATTTTAGTGGTCGTCTTACCACCATCTTCAGTTCCATCAGGGATTCTTCTGGCCCCACATTGTTCCGCGACCATTGTGCTTCCCCATATCGATCGACATGAATGCTTCCGCAGATGCTCCTTTTTCACCAAGCCCCGGGTAATGCAGTTGTCCAGGTTTTCCCCGTCTAAGCAGCCCACACTCTGGTCATCACAAGCGCAGACCCTGCGATTACCACACATTACACTGCACCGTTTGCACCAATACAACATGGACCTCATTAAGGTTTACCAAACACGTTCAGCCCACAAAGCTCTCACGCGAACCAAAAATATTCTTGCTTTAAGTACAAGGATTATTCGGACGGCTGCCTCAAAAACTTTGTCCACTCGACCGTTCCCGTTGAAAGAGGATGTCCCACCGTCTGCCTGTTAGTCATCCCAACAGCCACCGGCTTCATTACTTTTCAGAACTAACGAATGGTTCGTTGCGGTTGCCCTCACCCACACCCTCACCCCCCCCCCCCTCCCCAAAGGTGGGGGTCTTACCACCACCTTTTCACCGATGTTGTCCAGAACAGGTTGGGTTGCCCACTTGGATGCCAGAACGCTGTCCAGCCTATGGACAGATAAGGATATGGGCGCAGTATCTCAAAGATGCCTCTGTAGTAGTCTTGTCAGACAACACATCGGCTGTTGCTTATATCCGAAGGGAAGGCGCAATGCATTTGATCACCCTCCTTCAAGTAGTATCCTAATGGTTCAACCTCTGCTTCACCTGAATATTTCAGTGCGGCCCAGTCACGAATGTGGGAAGCTGAATGTGCTTGCAGACAAGCTTTCACGCCGGAACCTCATACCGACGACAGAGTGGTGCCTGTTTCCGTCGGTGTGTAGGTTGATCTTTCACTTCTCGGGTATGCCGCAAGTCGACCTATTTGCGATCGGAGCAAGTACCAGCTACCAAACTTGCTCTTCCCCTGCCCCAAAGAGCAAGCCTCGATCACGGACAACCCAAGCAACTCCTGGGAGAGAATGACCGCATACCTCTTTCCCTTTATTGTCTGCTGCAACCAGTCCTCAACAAAATTCGGACTCGACCGGGTCATTCATACTGATTACACCCCTTTGGGCCTTCCCTGGTTCGTGGCTCTCAAGTTAGCGAGGTAGGATCCGATCCCGCTACCACTTTGCCAGGATCTTTTGGCAGCACGGCGGTCGCACAAAACACCAGAAACTAGGTCCTCCATCTGCATGCGTGGACACTGAAAAATTCCCTTCGCGCGTTAGGATTCTTAAACAGCCGTTGTATCACGCATTCTCCAGTGTCATAGAGAATCGACTGTTAGGGGTATGAAACAAAATGGTAAAGGCGGAGCGAGTGGTGCGTCCTTTTATCTATGAATCCCTGCGGATCCCCCTACTTGCTCCCGTTCATAAGGTGGCAAAGTACTGTTATTAAGGGTGTAGATCCATCATCAATTCAGTCCTTACCCTTGTGGGGCAAACAGACTATCCCTCCCAGCCATTTCGTGAATCATCCAGGTATTTAGTGTACAAAGACCAAAGATGCGCCTTGTGTGCCCTGCATGAGATCACCCCATTGTGCTTCAAAGCCTTTCGTCGGCCCGATGGGAGCCCTTACACTGAGCCTCGTTTACTCATCTGTCACAGAAAGCGGTCGTCTTGCTGACCATGGTCACAGCGGCTAGACAAGGAGAATTGGCTGTCTTGGCAAGAGGGAGAGTTTTTTTGGTACAACCCTGATTGGCCCAAGGTCACATTCCTCCCACCACCGGTCTTTCGAGCGACGTGCCAATGCCCGGATGAGCCCCTCCTTCTCCGATCGTCCTCAAGGCCCTGATACCATTAGTTGGCCCGACGAACATTGAGCATGTGCATTGCCCAATCAGAGCCTTTTGCGGCGTAAATATACATTGCCTGTAAATTTAGCATTTTTATTATCAAATGCATCTTTCCTCTAGAGATTTAATTGTAAATTGGCCAATCTCCAGGTCGCTCACCCCGAAGTAAGGGTGTACACTTCTAAAATACAAGCGCGCCAAATGCACGTTCCAGTCATCATTTATTCTCTACACTAGCTTTGTTAAAACATGCGCTCTTGTCTACCTCTACCAATCACAGTGTGAACTGCAACAGCTCCTCTCCGCCATCGGCTGGCCCTGGCTCCCTTGCTCCTTCGGGCTTCGAACCGTTGGCGCCTGGTGTCTGTTGTTGTGCAGCAAAAGGTTGCTAAGGCCGAACGGCTTCATCCCCACTTAGCGTGCCAATGCCACCGACCATGCGATTACTACATCCATCCACGCAAGGTGTGCATTTCCATTGAGGCTGGCAAATGGATCCTCATCTTGGAGAAACAACGTAAATCTAGGGTCCGACTTGATCAGATGAAAAGAAAGAAGGAATTGTTTTCTTGTGGTCATGGTTCGGCTTCTGCTTCACCGTCAAGTGTCCCACTGACCCCCGGCATGTTGTTGCAGAAATCACCGTCTCACAAATCTGGTTCACTTTCGACACATGAGAGGCCATGCTGTCACGACCAACTGAGATGATAGGCCATTTTCGAAAACAGTACGGAGAACGTCGCAGGCGAAAGGACAGTAAACGAAAGTGCAGAAAAGCCACCTGCCGAGGATCGACGCGGCTCACCAGGCATCAGCGTTTCGCCTCATCCTTTCACCCGTCTTCCATCTATCCACTGCTCAGCTAATAACATACTCGTGGCACCGTTATGCGTGTCAACGGAGACTGATGCTCAACCGTCAACATCGAAAGCTCAATCCTTTCATGAACTTCGCGATCGTTTATTAAATCAATTTGATTTATCACCGAAGCAAGTGCTAACTGTTAATCAAAACATGGATCCGGTACATGATTACTTCAATGGTGTTGCTGCACTGCAGTCTGAATTAACACAAGCTTACCTGGAGACTTCGCAATTTGAGCTTAACAAAATTGAAGGCGATGTATTAGTAACTCAAATCGAAAGTGAAAGCAAAGGAATGTGGAATGAAACCAAAGACCGGCGTGAAAACATTGCATTCGAGGAAAAGTACCTTTTTCCACCGACTGGGATTTAAACATTGTTGACCAGTCGGCCATTTGGAAACCATCCTAATCAAAGCCTGCTAGGATAATTAGGAAATGCAGCACTGCGCCAAAAGACCCCCGCCATTATGGAGAACCCATGGATCATTCAACTAATTCCACCAAGTGGATTCATCAGCAAGTGTTGGATTTGAAGGCAAACACACATCCCACTGTTGCTGTGGAAGAACCACTCTCCAAAGAAAAAATCAATGAGCTTTTTGTTCAGGCCAAGGACAACTGTAAATTTTCCCGCTTCGAGTCCGGAGCACCCTCATTTGCCCAACTCATCCGAATCCGATGGATACTGGGTCATGGCGACGATTCCTGTTGACAGCTTCACTTTCGTGCACAAATGGATCAACCAAAACATCGACTACAACTCGCCCAAATCAATGAAGCGTAAAAAATTCCCACAAAGGTTTACGGAAACGCCTTACCACAGAAGATCTCCTAGTGATAACAGCCATTCTTCCAATTTCCGTCATTCAGCGTGGTCTTCCTTTTCCAGATGGAATATTGGTCACGACAATGACAAGGCGAAAGATAACAAAAGTGGCAAAGGGAAGTCAGGAAATAACATACACACGAAGGAAAGAACAAAACACAAGCAGAAGAACGTAAAACGCAAAGGCAAAAAACGAAAATGTGAAGGACGAAAGATCACGTGAAGAAAGGCGAAAGAGCGAAAAAACGAAAATACAAAAGAACAAAGAACAACGAAAGAGCGAAAGATTGTGTGGTGAAACACGAACGACAAAAGATTATGTTACAAAAGAGCAAAAGAGGAAAGAAGAAAAAAAAAGAGCGAAAAACGAAAGGCCAAATAACGAAAGACGAGAGTGCATTAGAAAGGAAAAGGAAAGACACAGTGGAAAGACGGGCAAAGGGAAATGACAGAGATTCGGATTCCAATCCTAAATGGCGCCAAGTACACACGGCCAGTTTCTTGGATATACGCTTCTCCACATTGGACTGAAATGCGCTTTCAGTTTGACAAGCTTGTTGACAGCGAAGTGTCGTCTCGAATCCTAGTTCAGCTTGCATAGTCTCGCACCTTCCTAGAAATGCGCTCTCACAAGATCTCTTGCATCTTGGAGGTGTCGTTGATGCTCTTCCAAGTAGGCATCCACCGTTTGGTTCGGCTTCTTTATTGGCAAGCAAACCAATCTTGCGACAGACCGGGGATCCTATCCATAGACGACATAATGATGTGTTGTCTGTACTTGCATGAGGGACAGTGTTAAAGGCAACTTGCAGGTTCGGGAGAAGTGGGCCGCAGGAGTTGCGTTTCTTTCCTACGTATGTACGCAAAGCACTCTTCAATGTCCTGTTGACCCTCAGTCGCATTGGACTGTGTGTGGTACCGCAGATCCTCCGCAGTTTGATTCCATTCAACTGAGCAAGTTCACCGATTAGTGTTGAGACAACAGCCAGGCCATTATCGGAGGTACGTACCTGTGGTGACTCTTTTGTCTTGATTAATCCTTGAAGAGGCGGACGGTAGCCACTCTTGCTGTTGCCAGCCTGCTGTAGATAAACCAGACCCATTTTGTAAAGTAATACACTTCCGAGAGATAAAGTGGTTGTCCAACTAGATGATTTTCCTAGACACATGGTGTACACAGTGAGAACAAAAGGGCTATGGAAAAGCTTACGGCTTAATCTAAGCTTCGACATAGTTTCTTTCAGTTTTTTTGCATTGGCATACTCACTATACTGCCTCTTCATAGCATGATGAATAAAGCTGGTCTGTTCTTGTAAAATTACTGAAGAAAACACAGCAGAAAAAGTTTGTTGTGTCACTGCCACAACAAGATTCTTTTAACAAAGGATACGGACCTGCTTGGTGCGCCACGTTGCCAGTTGCTTGACTCTTCAGTCTCAACTGAAAGTGGCACTATCACCAACTGAAAGTAGGCAGAATCTGGCAACATCTAGCGCTATTTAATATTATCTAGCACTTGCTTGCACACAAGCGAAGGAATGCACAACGGCATTTCTTTTGACGAAACAAACAAGCCACGACATCCTTAATTATTGAGTGAAAATTTGGTATGTCCTCGTGCACCTGGAAGCAAGCTGTAAAGGTTAACAATAACCGCCTGTCCATTGGTGATAGTGACATTTTAAACACTCAGTCAGGTTGAAGTTGAAGTCGGAGCTTTTATTCACAATAAAAAGCCTTCCTGCGCGAGTACAAACTTTGGGTACGAGAGGCCGTGATAATCGATTTCTTAGCATACATCTTGTCTCTTGCTTAGTCACTGCTCAAGCCTGTGGCTTCAGTGGCTTTACTCTCCAGTCACTACTGACTCATGGTGACGGCAGGTGCAAATAGTGTCTTGGTCGTCAAGGCCCCTCGAGAAAACCAGGGCTCCTCCTGACTGGTTCCTCCTCCCTACTCCGAAATTAGTGTAGCGCCCTGTATGAGGGGGGACGCATCAGATGTTGTACTACAGAAGTTACAAAGGTGATCAATTACATTATTCATTCATTGACAATTGGTAAATTGTATAACTCGAAATTACATAGATTGGAAATCATGAAAATCGGAGAGTCAAATCACACTATAATCTACTGTAGTTGACCAGATCGATGGACCGGTGAGTTCACTCAAACCCGTCCTCACTTGAGATGCATCAAACATGCACCTTGGGTATCTTGGTCCACTAACGAATAGAAACACATCCACCAATCCTGGCCTTGTCAGTAACAGTATCATGATACAGTCTGGGAAGCCCTAGAAGCAATCCTTCGGGTCGTTACTTTCATCTCTGAGCCAGCGTGGCATGTACTGGTTCTCAATCATATGAAAGGTCGACGGTCCACAACAGAGGTACAGCAAAATGAGAAACCCTGTGCACCCTGCGCATCCATACAAAATCACACAGGCCGATGTTACGTCACCAGGCCACAATTTTCAGGAAAGACCAGTCTAAGCACCATCGAAACAACTTGTCACAGTGTTACAACTCCAAGTGGGCTCCCTCAGGCCGCAGATCTCCTTCTTGAAACCGCGTACCTCCACAATCCTTGTACTCCTACTCCTTAAAACACTCTTCCTAACCCTCTTCTAGGTCCATGAAAGGAGTAGCATTTGGCGTCATGAGCCAAATGTGGTTTTGCAGGTGGACGGGCATCTGTCTACGTTCTAGTAGTCACTTCTTTGGGAGGTCCATCAGTGTCTCTGTCCAGATTCGTACCCTCGAAGTTGGAACCACTGATCTCCATGGTATCATGGTCACCTTCCCAGTCACACTCCGGGATGCATGCCGACTATGTTATGTCGAGGGCTCGCTTGGGAGGGGGACATTGTAAGCAGCAGAATGCAGGAGATGCAGTCAGGAACTGGTAACTTCTAGGGTCGCCTCCTGACATGTGTTATTAGTTAACGTGGGGATTATTATTTTTTTATGGCTAAGGGTTTTGCCAGAAGTGTGATGAAATTACTTGGTGGTGCCGCACGTAATTTACCGCACATAAATCATCTTGTGTTTTTTTCCCGTAGAAACTTTGGTGAGGTAGGCTAAACTGGCGATTATCTCTGTAACGTGTTTGTATAGGAGGATCATGCTATCCCCAAGTCCTTTTTAAGAAGTCATGGTGGCCAAACGGATATCAACAAGGCACTCTGCTACCAAAACCATACAATTGATTATCTGTGTCGTTCAGGGGCGAATTCAAGATAGGCCGCGGACACTATAGATAACTTTAGCATTTTAAAAGGACGTTAATTTGATTTTCCTTTTTTTTCCATTGATGTAGGAATTTGACCTGGCTTGAGAATCAGCAATTCTGGCTTTTTAAGCCGATGATGGCAACGACTTTTGGCTGCCATTGGTCAGTTGGCACGTGATGTTAGACTACAAAGAATATACTTTGTTGCAAGTTGCTATGAATTATTGCGAACTGGTGCTTGAAGGTTGGTTATCGTAACGACAAATCGTGTCAGTCAGCATCATCTGTTGCAGTCTTCATGGGCTACAATATGAAATAATGTGAATCAAAGCAAAGCAGGAGTAGTGTAGAATCTCTAGTTGTAGTTGTTGGATTCCTACCAACACAGTTCCTCATAAACAAGGATGTACACGTCTATATAGTAGATGAACATGTCTATATAGTAGATAAAGGGAGACACCGAAGTAGGGAGTGGTGGTATCTTGCTCTATAAACTAAGATAGAGAAGAGAGGAGAGACCTACTATAAGAAAAAAAAGTAGTTTTGCACAAACTTCCCATAACTTAGGCCTGGTATCTAGCAGTTTTTATCAAGCTTAAAATACATCTTGATGCTAGACACGGAAGATAAGTTTAACAAAGTCTTGTTCTATCCCAGTTCATGAAGCTGGCTTGAAAATGCACTTCTAGTTATATTAACGCTGGCATGTAAAAGACTTAAGAATTTCCCAGCAGATTTGGCCCACACAGTGGTATGATAATCTAAGGCTGCTGAAAACAACGTAAAACCCAAATTGTGCTAGCAGAAGAGTCTTCCCTATGGATTGAAAAATACTACTTTCCTAATAAACTTTATCTTATAGCTGAAACGTGCATGGGTTATGTTGACGATATAATCGTAGCCAATCTTTCCTGGAAAGAACAGTAAGGAGTTTTACTGAGTATTACTGCATTTAGGGGAAAACATGATTTCTTATTGAAGGTTAAGAAATTCTATGTATCTTTCAGCAACATAACATTTCGTAACCTTCATAAGAAATCATGTTCCCCCCTAACTGCATGTAATATCAGTAAAACTCCTTAGCGTTCTTTCCAGGAAAGCGAAATTGTACACCCAGCTTAAATGTGCCTTTATTAATGCCTTTTATTGGGATGACATGACTAAATTTGAACTATTTACCTTCGTATTCCATATCCTGGGTGGCACTGTTGTGCTATTGTCAAGGAATGATGGTGTCACCAAATCCTTTAAAAAGGTAGCTCTAGCATTTCTAAAACAGGTCCACAGGCGGATGAAATAGATTATGTAGAAGGAATGCCGTTCGCCTGACAAAAGATGATCTTTAAGTGATGCACAGGAGAGTAACAGAATATTAGTACACTGCAGAACTGTCATGTACCTCGACCAGTTTCACATGTTCGAGATGTTTGTAAAAAGTCCATAGGCATACCAATGCTAAAGACATAAGCAACATCACAAGAAGAAGAATATTGCTATACTGTTACTTTAACAGATTACTAGTTGGGTAAACTTAATTTGCAAATATTTATTGCTAGAGACAAAGTTACTTTATATGAGCCTTCTCTACTACAGAATCACCCTTTCAAAGTTGAAACACTGGTGATCGTACAGTGAGGTTTGTACCCTTGATCCAGAGGAGACTAGCCCACGGTTCGAAACCCTACATGCACTTCAATGGCTTGTGGGGCCGACGAGATGGAGCATTTGCTTACTTTGACCATCGATCAGGCCATCCAGTGAATAGCTCCATGCAGTTTTTAATTCAATACTTTTTTCCACATTTAAAATCTGCCATTATTTGTTTGCAGCTATCTGTAATTGTCGAACTATGTATCGTTCTGTTACAAAGTCAGCCGTACTATCTTGTCCGTTGTTCACAAACTCGGCCTTAAACTGCTGCACACTGGTTAAGTCATCATATAGTGGTGGTACTCTTCATAACGCCAACTGGAAAGAAAATGAAAGTCTATTTTAATTGCTATAATTACTACTCTTGACATAGAACAAGTTCTTAATGTTAATCTAATTCGTTCATTTAGTAAAAACACGTACAAAGGATATGCCTCAGCACCAGATACTCGGTTCTTGAAAAAACATGAACGGTTGTCTACCCTCATCTTGTGTTGGTTCTAAACATAAACTTAGCTGTAAATTTGACTTTACTAACTAAAAGTAGTTTTACAGATGCTTGTGGCTCGCCTGTATATTATAAGCTGCTGCTGACTGAGTTGGGGTACGAAGGGGAACGATTAAGACACAAGCTAGTGTGTCGATCGCCAAGATTCAACGATACCATTAACGTCTGTCCTCGCCAGATAAAGTATACATGTGCGTGGCGACCACCAGTTTGGATATTTTTTAGGCATCTGAAGAAAAATAACTGTGCAATAGATAAAGGCTGAAACTTCGTGAACTATAAAACTGGCCATATCAGTGGCAGTTGCTGATTTCACACAATAAATGTAAAGTATTGCACACCGGGACTAAAAATCCATCATATAATTACTACCAAAAGTTTATGAAACCTCTTCACAGGTTTGTGAAGAGGTTTCATAAACTTTTGTTACTACCTGTAGGGATCAAAACTGGAAACCTTTAACCATTGTCAAGGATTTTAGGTGTCTGGCTCTACAAATCTAACATGCACTGACCACTGTTACGCTGTCGTTAAAACAGCAATGGCAACAAACAGCTATTATCAGATACTGTTTGTTTCACTTCTGGGGATGTCCCAACCTTATTGTGGGCCTTTAAAGTGTATGTCCATCCGCTTGTAGAATACGGCCAGTCCACTTTGGTTCCCATCACTTCGAGGAGACATTGGCAGCCAGTGTTTACTAAACTTCTCATTAAGGTACCAGACTGAAATTGATGACAATTGATTCGTTGGAACTTCGCCGGGTAAAGGCTGACCTGTCATTCACTTATTGTTTGTTACATGGTCTCATGGATTATGACCCTTCAATCTTTTTTGAAGTTAATAGAGAGGGGCGGACCAGGTTTCACTGCTTGAAATTGGTTAAGAAATCCTTCCGATTTAACCGCAGAAAATACCTTTTTGAAAATATAGGGTCATTAATTCGTGGAATGTTTTACCTAATGATGCTGTCACGGCACCCTGAATCAATTGTTTTAAATCCAAACTAAGTACTAAGTGTAATCTACTACCACACATATCAATCTTTTCCTAATTTTATTTTTGCTGTAATGTTACACAGGCTATCTAGTTATATGTATCTGTTGTCACTTAATATTGGTAAGATATCAGTAGTTTCTAATACAAACCCAATCTAACCCTTTTGCTAGCTTTCTCGGAAAAAAAAACTTTTATTACAGTTATTATTCTTTATTGGGAGACTTTGATCTACCGACAGCATGAAAGTCACTGTTACTGACGTAACTGAAAGGTACATTCCTCCCAGTCGGCTTTCCTGTTTGCTTCAGTTTTATACCTAATTCAGACGCATATAAATGTTGCAAAGGCATTCATTTTCTATTTACCCCACGAGAGAAACAGTTTTGCTGCATTTACACTAAACCAATGTAAATGTTGCAAAGGCTATTTCACGCAGGATGCTCGAATATAGTGAGAAGGTATGTCCTTTTAACGTTTTCTTGTTGCCAAAAACGGTGTTCATCACCGAAAATCATGGTGCGAAAACTATCAGCGAAATGAAGAAGAATTATTTGTATTTGTCCCACTGCTAAATATTGCGAGTTAAAATGGAAACAAGTCATGAGCAAAAATCATCACGCGATTTATTTATTTAAAGAAATTTATGAAGTGCTTCTCGGCAGTTCGGTGGGCTTTTCAACAAAGAATGAGAAACACGTAAATCTATACTGGAACACTACTAAAGCCCCCCCCTCCCCCCCAAAAAAAATGGGACAGCAAAACTGGATTTTCGGCTCAGTGCCAGGTCACGCGCGTGCCAGAAAGTTGACGCCTTTTAGCGTCGCTTTCGTAAAATAAAATTCTGTCAAAACAAAAATTTGGGCATTCAAAGTCTTCGTTCGTCCCATTTTGGAATATGCATCGCCCGTCTGGTCTCCTTATCTAGCGAAGGACATTGATCTGTTGGAGTCGGTCCAGCGTAAATTCACCAAAAGACTGCCAGGCTTACGGGAACTTCACCACACGGAAAGGCTTTCTAGATGTGGATTGGAACTTCTAGAGCTACGTAGGATTAGGTCGGACTTGGTCCTAACATATAAGATTCTTCATGGTCTTACGTCGATCGATCTTCCGTTTTTTTGATTTTGCACCTTCGGTACACTTCACTAGAGGCCATCCGTGGAAACTTGCAATACAGGAGTCTAAAACTAATTGCATTTTTTTCCGCTTCGAGTCGTCAGGATTTGGAATGCCCTAAGCTCAGAAATTGTGGAGAGAAATAGTGTACAGAGTTTCCGTGAGTCGCTCTGCGGAGAACTCCTACATTCGTTCCTGGTCAGACCGAATTAAATAGGAGTTTTTAGAATAGGCCCGGAGTAAGCGGCTCACCACCCTTCCGGTTCCTGACCACACTATGTGGCGAATTTTATTTTTTATTTAAGTTGAATCAACTGGTCTGGAGCCAGGAAACGAATCCCATAACTTCTTTCGCAGACGACCATGTGACAAGAGATACAGTATGAAGATGTAACTACAACATGGACACTCCCACGACAAGCATATTTTTTTTTAACTTTTAATTTTCAGTCCTCATTTACAGACCTTGTTCACAAAAAAAAAAAAAACACAAAATGAAGACAGAATACCTTCGGATCTGTATTCATTTATTAGATCCAGGTTTTACCTTTAATTTTTAACGGTATACTTTACATTGCATGCAATCATCAAACCCTAAAAATTAATATGAATTAATAATTATGTAAAAAAATTATACTCAGATTAAAAATAATTAACGAAACGCTCTTAATTGTAAGTACAAACACACTCTTTTTGTGCGTTTGCACTTTAAAAGACTTCTGACGCGGGAAAAATGTTGCGAATGAATGATGAAGTATAAGCGGATCAGTTGAATGCACATTGAGTGATTCAAATTGAGTGACCATTACTGTTTATTTATTTATTTTTTTTGGTATTGTTTTGTTCACTTTTCCCTATCTTTGGATCTTTGTGTAAAAAGCCACTTTTTGTTATAATGAAGTTTGTCACCTTCCCTACGGGGGAAACCGACGACATATTGGTGTATTAAATTAAATTAAAGAAGCGAAATTTGGCAGCGTTTATAAAATACGGTGTTCTGAATAAAGTAATAGTAGCTCTAGAAAAGTTATGGCGTAGCATACAATGACGCGCGAATTATTTTTAATAAAAATGAATTACGCGTAATCGGAGCGCACAGAATACAACAGTAACGCAAAAATCACGTAATTTTAGTCTTCGCAGATGTCAAGCCACCACCAAGATCGTCGCTGCGCCGAGACAAAAGTTGAATTTAGCGCTTGTCGGTGCAAGGCTGATGGGCGACACACGCGATTGGTCAGAGGCAGGTCACGTGGCATGCACGGGACAACATGGCCGACGTCCAAGACGAGGAAGCGACCGAGGTGTCAAGAAGAGCCCGGCAACCGCATGTCAAAGATCCTAAGTTGGTGGATCCTGCTATCAAGTCACGGGTAAGTGTTATCTGATAAGTGGGCAACGTAAATTTGATAACAATTGTCGGCATGGCTGAGAGCATGGGGACAAATTGAGTCGGCCGCTTGTTCGGCATGCCGCCCCGCGTTGGCTGCGTACTTGTGCCATTGAACCCCCCGATCCTAAGTGTCTGGAAACTGCGGAAAAAGATGACTTGTTTTTGCAATCTTTCGTAACCTGAAATATGGAGTGGAGTGGGAGCATAAAGGATCGTTGTGTGCGGATTCTGCGGAAAAAAAGATGGAGCTAGACAGAGAGAATTGCGGGGGGAAAAACATTATTTGTCGAGTTTCGTCATGAGTGCGCTCGGAATTTCCAGCCATCCCTCTGTCGTTCACAACGTGATCAGCTGTTGGACGGTTTTAAAAACCCTACTTTTGTAACGGGGTTTTCGCGATTGTGAGCTGTTGATTTGTTGCGAAATTAATGAGGAGTCCGTGGACGGGTAGTGAAAGTGGTCGAGCCGTTTTAGATCGGCAGTGATTGCACAACACGATCGTATTTTTATTTTGTTTTTTGAACCGGCTACTTCCTCCTGTGATGTGTGTTCGTGTTTTGTTCTTTGTGTGTTATTGTTTTGTTTTAAAGAACCATGCCGCGTTTACCCGGCGGAACAAAAGGGTGGCGGTTTGCTACGTGAACGACTGTCACTAATTTTCAGTATTTCTGTTACTGAGTAAAGCCGGATGAAATAAGTTGAAAAAATTAACTGTTTTCATCATCCCAGTAATTTGACAAACGTGGCACTGTTACTGCGTGGAGTAACTGACACAAGGCTAGCCGGTTCGGCTGGGTAACTAGTTCAGGCACGTGTTTGGCCGGTAGAGAGGACTAGACCGCTGGGTCAATTTTTGGCCTTCGAATCACTGTCCTTTAACCAGCTTCACTAGAGTTTGAAATTGAACCTGTGAAATGTGGAAAAAAAAACCGGCTTCATTAGAGTTCAAAAATAAAACCTGTGAAATG
>JAHWFP010109101.1:15331-36576 GCA_023313725.1 Lithobius niger | reverse complement strand
GCGTGCACCCTCGCTTGACAATCTGAAACATTCGGAAATTTTATCTGCGCTATCTGGTAAATCATCTAAGGACAGCGTGCACCCTCGCATAACCATTGGCGCGGACCTAGCGTTCGGTGGCTTCTCTTAACCGGATTGCAGAAGAACCACTCGCAATGACATTTTTCAGGCAGCATTGCTGTTTCTAGTCCTTGTTCATTTAGTATTAATAATGTAGCTAGGTAATTTTATGTGTGTGGTGGCCCTTGCAAGCGAGTTTAGGGCCACCACGCAAAAAAGTTGAGGTAGTAAGTTGCTAAGGCAATTTAAGCACTAATTTAAATCATTTCAGCTTTAAATCAAAATGGGCAATAAACTGCAAAATACTTTTTTTTTATATTGCTACATCCGATGCAGTTGCAGCAGTAATGTTCTGCAGTCGAAAGTTTCACTGTCTTCAATGTAACAAAAAATTATACATTTATTTTCGGTTTTTGTAGCGTCAAAACTTGTAAATTTTCGGGAATCATCTTGTGTCTGCAATTTAACGGTAGTCTGGTAGATTGGGTCGGGGGAGGGAGGGGCATATAAGTTTTGGCTACGACATCACTGTTTAGGGCATCCCCATCTTACACCTGTATCACTCGCCATATGGCAAGAGGAAATTGATAGTTGGCGCTAACTATCTTAAAACTATTCACCAAGCTGGAGACTAGGGGTGGGTCGGTTTCATTTTTTTTACTCCGGTTCCGGTTTCGGTTTTCACGCACACAAAACCGCGGTATCGGTTTCGGTATCGGTTTTTACCACCATCCACCCAAACCAGCCGTTTCTAGTTTGTTTTCTTGTAGCAATAGTATTACTGGCTTCTACCTCACTCCTGCTTTCACTTTCACATCGTCATAGACCATGAGCCTAGCTGTGGCACCAATTTTCCTCTACTATTTTCTTTTTAATGACTGTCATTTATACGTACAAAATGATAATTATTAAAAAAAATTAGAAAAACAGATCAAATTTTGATTTCTTGAACACCGTACGAAAAATCGACACAAAATCAGAATCGCTTTCGGTTTCCAGTAAAAACCAAAGTTTCGGTTTCGGTTACCGACCCATCCCTACTGGAGACTTAAAGTGAAAATTAGCTATATCTTGGTAACCATACGAGATAGAAGCATACGGTTTGCAGCGTCGCATCCATAATTTTAAATTGTTTGTAGTCAGTGGTGTTTTTCCTTGATTGAGCAAGAGGAATGTTAAAAAAAAAAAAGTAAAAACCACGAAATAGTACAGCAAAACATTATTTTTGGTCATGGAGATTAAATCTCTTCCCGCAAAAAACCACCGCCGCCACCAGTTTTGTTGTTTTTTGAACCTACAACAGTATTCCAGGAATAGCGTGCGACTATGTCCTCTTTTGATTCCATGACTACTACTGTCTATTGATTGGGTTGGCATTAGCGTTAGCAAAAGAAAAAAATAAGTGTTTGTCATGATTATGAGGTGCTCAGCTTGGCCTTGCTGCATGCAATTCAGGGTCACTTGCCAGATGGTGATTCGCTTGCTAGACTCGCACAGTTTAGTTTTATAATTGCACACCTATCGTTCGGTTTCTGTGGAAACATATGCTTAGCTTGTTGCTTTTGAGACTGGCCACGCCTAACAGCATGGTAAAGTTGTAAAGTCTCTGTGCTCACGCTGTGGCACCAACAGATCACAGAATTTGTTGGTTGTATTTGTTTAGAAAACTTGGAAATCAATTAAAAGTAAGCTAGTTTGTATCTAGTGAGTATAAAATTAGGTGTGGGGGTGGGAGTGTTCGTAAATAGCCTTGAATTACTTGAAAAGCCAAAATTCAAGGCCTGAGAAACCTAGTAGGATGTTTTGTTGTTGAGGCTTGAAAGGGCCTTGAATTGAGTGTATTATTTTTAAAGAAATAATGCAGTCAATACTGTAGCCTAATATTTATTTACGTATAAATTAAATAAATAATTACAAATAGTTTGTCAGCCAAATCCTTTTTCTCCTGTGAGTGATGCGTCCTTCAGATTGAACTAGAAACGGAACGAGAGAGGTGCTGTGCTGTGCAAGGAATTTATGCCAGAAGGCAGAGGGCAGATCCAATGGTTGGTAATTGCTATGTTCCTCCTGTTCACATTGTTTCCCCCATGACTTAGCTCTCGACTGCAAATTACAAATTAAGCAGAAATTGTAAAAAATGATTTTGGCTCACGTGTACTCATGCAGGGTTTGCACGATCGAAACAGAACCTAAAATTTCACCAAAACTATGTCGCACAATTTCAGAATGAAGAATACCTCGCCAGTATCCTGCAAATTTTTGACAGATCGTTCTCTTCTGCACTTCTTCAGGCATTCACACTTTTGTTAGAAATTTGTTCTCCGTCGTTGTGTTCACCACTTCCCCACTTTCTGAAACTAGTGCATCACGCGGCATCTGTGCTAGGTCTGTCACTTCGCAGTGCCGTGAGCCTGTCAGAACGGAACCTTTATGGTGTTGAAAATTTTTGCTGAAATTTGCAAAGCATGCAAAGCTTCCAATTTCGTTTCTGTTTCGTTGTTATTCTGTGCTTGAATGTGGTCGCACACCGCCCAGGCGCCCATAAATTAAACGAACTATGCCATGTCACTTCAGATAATTTCTGATAAGTTTTCCGAATTCCGGAGGAAAGAAATAACAGTAAAACGAGAACATCAGTTAAAATTTGAGTATGAGGAAAAGAAAGAATTGGATGGATGGCCTTCAGTTGAACAGAAGATGACATTGCGTATGCAGCTTGTAGAATTTGGAAAGAAAACTAACGGTTCTTGATCAAGGTTTGCTAATTTAAATTACAATTAAAATCAGCCAAAAGAAAAATCATCAGTTTAAATCAGCTTTTCATTTTTACGTGTGCAAAAATACACAGGAAGATAACACTAGTGGCCAAAGAAACTCCATTTGTGTTACGGAATTGGACACACTTAGCCAGATCCAAACAAATACTCTGCAGGCTTAGGTAGATGCTCAAGTCAATAATCAGACTGATCATTCTTCATGGACTTGTACACTATAACACTACGTATCCCTGAAGCTCCGCAGTTTAGCTTAAATCTTTATATATTGTACTGTAACCTATAAAAAATAGCTTAATGCCTTTATGGATGAACTGGCACACTTTCTAACCTTACTAAACCAGGGGCGTACTGGGAGGGACATTTAGGCCCGGGAAATGGGTAATGTAGGCCCTTCTCTTGTGGCATTTCATAGGAATTGGTCATTATGAAAAAAATTTCAGTAGGTCCAGAGAGGCCTTAGGGCATAGGCCCCTCGGGAAACCTCCCGTTTTCCCGTATGGCCAGTACGCCCCTGTACTAAACTAGACATTTAGAAAGAGAAGTTTAGTATGGAGAGGGGCAAACATATGGATTTGAATTGGGAAACCTTGTCAATGTTGAGGGCCAAGCTAATGGCCAGAATGAACCAGAATAGATCCTATAGCTGCTGAAGAAGACTGGTATTCTCTCTAGTAGTACATAGTACATACCTGATTGGGACTTTGCCAGAATCCCCATCCCTGTAATCGACCAGATTAGCCCAAGAGCAATTGAAATAAATGTCATGGTTTTTTTGTGCGTGCATCATTCAAGTACCGTAAATTACCTATTAAACGCCCACGGGCGGTTAAAAGTAATTCGCTAAAAAAAAGAGGGTGGGCCTTAAGAAGTATGATCGATAAACTAATTATAACTTTGTTACTAACAAAGTTATAATTCATTTTTCGGTCTTACTTCTGTTCAGGGAGGGTGCGAAAAAACATTCTTGACTTTTTAATTTAAGAAAATCGATTTTTTTTTTCTGTTACCGTAATATTTTTTTCCATTTCGATTTCTATTCTAAGACCTTCCAATTCAAACACTTGAAATTGGAGAACTTTATGTTTGGATTTAATTAAGATGATCAAATCAAGTTTGAATGGGAACGTATATAAAAAAAAAAAATCTTGTGTGGTGTGTGCATGCATATCATTGAGTTGATTTGTTTGAAGGGAAGGAATGATTAGTTTTTCTGTTGACTTAGCTTCAGGCTACCTGAATGAGTAACAGTCGTAAAATAACGAAATTCCTGATTGGCTTGAGCATGGTGATGTTAAAAAGCTATATCAAAAGCATACAACTTGCAAAGCTATCAAGCGTTCGTGTAGCCTACCGTTTGTGGCATTAAAACTGCCCCAACCAGGTGTTTGAGGAATGCAGTGTGATGCTAGCACATCTCCTCACTTTTGGAGCCTGAACGTACCGTTTCGTGCATGTTCTCCGGTTCTAACCATATTTGCGCCTCACAAAAAAAAAAAAAATCATAGCTCACCTAATTTTGCACCAATTAATACAAATTTGTTTGGGGTAGTAGATAAAATTGCACACTTTTTGGAAACCTAGGTGAAAAAAAAAAAGCAAGTTTCCTTTTTGTGAAAAACAAGGAAAATAAGACTTTGTGTTTTGACCAGGGTTCGTACAGGTCCTTGAAAACATGGAAATGTCCTGGAAAATAAAAATAAAATTCTCCAGGCCTTGAAAAATTCGAAAAATATCTTTTATCCTGGGATAGTCCTGGAAATTCCCACAACAGAAAATCTTTTTTTTTTGCTAGAAATTGACTAAAAGCTTCTTACATTCAAGGAAATCAATGTTTTATACCCTTAAATTTTGGTTTTTCTGCACCAAAATTACTAAAAGCTTTGTATATAAACCACACTAAATAAATAAATGAATGTTCTAGTAAATGAATAAACATAACTTCTTCAAGAATTTAGGGCAAATTCATTAATGCCTTTATTTGTGGATTTGTTAAATTTCATAAAAAATCTATATACTTATTTCCCTTAAAGAAGGGTAATAAGACGCTAACATCGTATAGTATTTCGCTGGCGCATGCGCAAGTGATCTGCGCGGGAACCAAGACGGTGGTACAGGCAATCAGCCACAAAATACCGCCGGTGCCAGGGAGGGGGGGGGGGGGGTTCAGGAGAACTGGAGGGTCTTTTAAGTCATGCTGCCCAGTATAGTATTTCACTCGCGCATGTGCAGATGATCTGCACGGGTACAGCTAGTTATGTTTTAATTGTCTCGCTTTCTCTTAATTTCTAATTTCTGACCCTTGACTTTTCATTGACCAGTCCTGGAAAAATCCTGGAACTGTAATGTTGCCACCGAGTGCGAACCCAGTTTGACAAAAGTACGACGAAAGCAACTAGTGACGAACAAAGCTGTTCGAGTTTGAAATAAACATGTCATGTTTGCCATAATGATACTATTTCTTCACTGTAATCATTTTCCGGTGCACAAAAAACAGTAATTCTGCTGCGTGGTTCTGCCATTTATAAACTGGAAAATGAACAAAAATGACCAACAAAAGAGCCTGGATAAACAACGGGGCACGGCACGTACTGCCCTCCACGGGTTTGCATAGTAAATCGAACGTAATAGTGATATAGTACTAGTGCGTTTTTAGGATCCAAAGGGTTTTAGACGTTACACCACCAGAGAAAAGCCTCTTTTATTATGTATTTTAATTTAAATTTCTTGGATCTTAATGGGGCTTGCTTCCATGTTGGTTTTCCTGCGTGACTCAATTTTGCCACATTAGTTCAGACATATGTAAATGTTGCAAACGCTTTCATTTTACTGTTTTTCCCTCGTGTTGCATAAGTTTTCTTGTTGCCGGTAGAAAATATACATTGCCTGTGAATTTTGGCATTCGTTTGTCAAGTGCTGGTGTTTTCCCTAAAGGTTTACCAGTTGCTTGTAGCCGCCACCTCGGTAACCCACATGCACGGGCACGTCCCTCTCTATAAAAGCGCGAAAGTCGCGCATAATTTTTCCTCTAGCGACCTTTGCACGCATATTAAATTACGGGTAACAGTTTTATCACCTCCAAGAACGTTGCCACAACAGTTCACTTAAATTTTGGAGGAAGAAAACATTCTTTTCAGAAGTCCACACCACAGCAAACAACGTTCGTTTGATGTAAGCTCGCTCCATGTTGCGCAACATGGAGTGAGCGTACATCGAACAAATTCTCTGCTGTGGTGTGAACTTCTGAGAAGAGGAACGGTGTTTTCTTCCTCGAAAATCTAAGTGAACTGTTGTGGCAACGTTCTTAGTGGTGATAAAAGTGTTACCTGTAATTTAATATGTCTGAATATTATCACTGTCTATGCCGTTTACCGGTTTTCGCACGCTATCGTTTTCCCGCACCCTCGTCATTTTGAAGATTTGCCTATCACCTGGCCCTTTCACCAACCGAAGACCACCTCTCCTGCCCCATGAAAGAGTAAGCTTCCCATGGCAAAATGAAAAGCGCCCCAAGGGAAGTCTCCGCTTGGAAGATCACATCTATGCCCGCCAGCTCACCAGCTGCCCATTCTGATGTTGATGACGACAGCCTTTGTCTCCTCAATTCTTCACATGTGCAGCTTCCTGCCTCTCCACAAGCCTTGGTCCACAGATCCGTCATGCCTCTTTCGCCCGTCAAGTCGATCTTCCCTGCGCCCGACAAAACAGTCAACACTGCTGCGACCTTCCCGATCCAAGGTGGACAACGCACTCTGGCGTCACCATTGGATCTAGCCAGCTCTCGAGAAGGACCTTCGTGCTGCGAAAGACAATTACTCCATACTCAAGCACACGTTCAAACGACACGCCTCGAGTATGGGTTCCAAGCACGAAAGAAAATCATCTCAATCACCGCTCGACCTATCGTTTCTTTCGTTCCGCCAAGCAAGGCGCTCCCTTTCGCAGAGCAATGTAGATCGCGCCATTCGCGATTTTCAATTACCGACAACACAAGTTGTTCCTCCGGCCTCCAGCCACCTTCAGCCAAGGAAGCCTACACCAAAGAATGGATAACTGCAACCTTCAGTGATGCAAGCCACAAACGGTGTTTCACTCTTCAACACAGCTGTCAACGCCTTATGCGAGAAACTCTCGACCAGCCACACACTCTCTGAGGTCAAGCTGTTATCAACTTTCATCTTGCAATTGTTCCAAAAAGCCTGCTTTGCAACCTACCATTCAATGAACTGGTTTACGAAAACCCTATTCAACTCCACCCTTCTGAAGCGTGACATCGCTCTTCAAACTACATCAAACCTCAATGATTCCACCTAGCACCAGCTACGAAATAACCAATCCATGAGTCTGACACCCTCTTTCGTGGGATGATTCCAAAACTTGCACCTCACCTTAACGTATCAAGGAAACCAAGGGACAACAATGGAAAACCTTCACTAAACCATTCAAAACCATTCCACAACCACGGCAACAACGACAACTGACAAAAACGCAAGACTCATCCAAACAGCAGTGAGAACTCCCACAATCGACACCATGATGACAATCAGTCCTTTCGTGGAAAGCCCTACAACAAAAACAAGGGATGAAATAACCGAAGCTTAACTCCTGACAGACACAGCTGTTATTCCAACCCGGGAGGAAAGGGGCAAGCTTGTAGCCATCAATGACACCAGATCGCTTTCATCCCTCCCAGTCGGGGGACGACATCATCACTTCCTTCCAGCCTGAAAAAGAATCACCTTGAACCAACAAACCTTCTCCATCATCCAAGATGGCTTTCTCCCAACATTCATCAGCAGACTCTCACTCAGATTTTCCCTCCCTGGGAGTTTGTACCACACAACAATGACAGATTGTCATCCGAGATAAAAGACCTTCTGACAAAAGGCGCGATACAGGCATGCCGACACCTCCTGGGACCAGGGTTCTACAGCTCAATTTTCCTCCGGCCAAAGAAATCCGGTGGCGAGAGGCTAATCTTCAACCTCAAACCTCTTGGCCACTACATGGACAACTGTTACTTAAAAATAGAAACACTAGACTTCATTCGTCAATTGTTGAAGAAGGACGACTGGCCAATCTCCATGGACTTGAAAGACACGTACCTTCACATTCCACTCGATGCATCACGTCATCATCTTTTCCGCTACATGTACGTACAACCACAAAGTTTACGAATTTCAATGCCTTCCATTCGGTCTAAATGCAGCACCCAGGATTTTCACTCTCATACTAAAACAAGTTCTAGCACACCTTCACCAAATTCAGATTGCAGCAAGTGTCTGTCTAGACGACTGGTTACTGAACAACCTAGACCCAGAGGAACTTCACTTCAACTGAAGCTCCACAATCTTCTTCCTCAATCAGCTAGGCTTCGGCATAAACATAAAGAAGTCGATACTCACTCTAGCCCAAAATGTCATCTTTCTGGGAGTCTCATTCAACCTAAAATCTGCAACAGTGATGCCCTCACCAGACAGGATAGAAAACATAACTCAAGCACGCTCCTTTCGTTAACAGCCTCACCTCACCGACAAGGAAATAACTCCCTCATTGGCAAGATGGACTCCATGAACTCTCCACCACTACCACATGGCCACGTTAAGAAATCTACCAGAGCATCCAAATTTTCTCTTCCAGTTTCTAAATATAACTCGCCTTCTGTCGAGTGGCACTTGTTAATCTTTACGTTAACATATGCATTGGTAGCACAGAGGAAATAAGAAGCCGTGTGGGTGGCTATTTAAAATTATACACTTATGTTAAAATGTGGCAAAGCTAATAATATTAAATAGGGTACCAGAACCTACTTCACTCCTTGCATTCAGTAGAGTATCTATGGTTATGGTACAGATTTTAAGGACTGTTAGGAACTACGGTTAAAACGATGAGGACGTTTTGCTAGGAAATACTAAGACCTTTTATATGCCACAATTGACATGTGCACGAGTGCATTTTCGGGGAGTATGGTTATTGAATGTCATCAGGAAATTGGATAAAATATATATTGAATGTAGCGTATACAGACAACTACTGCGGCTCACTGTAGGCTTTAATTGCTATATAATACTACCATAAATCGCCTAATAACAGACCTGATACAGCTACGGCCGACCCCCCCCCCCAAATACTTTAAGTGCATGAAATCATGAAATTACCTAGTTTCAGGTCCTTCCCACTTGACCCCCCCGGGATCTAGCAGAACATTTAGATCTTAAATGTTCTTCTAGATATTGACTAAAAACTTCATAGTTCACACACTCCAGAGCTGTAATTAGCAGTTAGTGATCAGTAACTACATCGTTAATCAACCAATGAACGTGTGATGACATTCTGTGCATTGTATTGTGTCAGGCTGCGATAGTCCAAAATATTTTAGTTATATTTCATTCGTATTGTGATACTTCCTTCTGGTAAACTATTTGTGAACCATTGTAAGGAGCAATGATCCTCATTCAATACAAGTTACGTGCAAAACTGAGATAACAGCGTAAAATAGACACACTTTTTAGGTTTTACGGCATTGGTCTTCGGCATTGTCAGGGTTCAGACAAAACCTGGAGAACCTGGAAATCTCAGGGAAATTGAAAATAGAGCCAAAATCTCAGGGAAATTGAAAATAGAGCCAAAAGCTCAGGAAAATTTCAGGGAAAACAAGAAATTTGTTGAAATCAGGGAAAATAAGGGAAATTTGAAAAAATGCCTCTGTGTCTGATCTGTAAGTTTCATTGAATTAGAAGATGAATTTTAGGCTAGTAGCAAATATTTAAATTTGTGGGTTAAATGTTCAAGTATTTTAGGTATTCTTCAATAAACAAAATCTTAGGATAGTACCAATATCTATGATGAAAATGTGTTTAGTCCTGTCTGGACTAGTCTCTAACAGCTACTTTCTGGGATGTTGGATTATTTTTGTACAAATATTAATAAAAATCTTAGCTACTGCCTATTTTCCTAACTAAACACCTGGGAATTGCCATCGGAGGCACCTGAAAAACCTGGAAATGTCAGGGAAATTGAGAATTTAAAAAATGCCTGAACCCTGATTGTCTGTCAGTTCGTTATTATAATACATTTGGCCCCAAACACAAATGGCTTATCCCGTCAAAGAAACAACGTTCATTCGTCAGTTTTGCTCTGTGTCGTACATATGATACAGTTTTCACTGGGTGGGTGGTATACTGGCATGTGTCTTGATTTGGTAAATACAGACATTAAAAAAAAATTTTTTTTACGCATTTGGGAAGTACCGCATTTATTTTAAGATCATGCTATTAGTAAACATTGTGGATTTGTATTTATCCCTCCCCTTTTAGGGTTCCTTTAGGTTCCATGGGCCGTCGCATGATCGCGATTGGTTAAGCCACTCAGGCCTGAGGGATGCACGTACAAAGAACGGTGAAGTTGATTACGGCTTACGTTGAAGGAAAAAGGAACTCTCGCTTGTACCTCCTGTCCGTGCTGCTCGATCGTGATTGTTTTCTGTTTTTGTAAATTACGTAAATATTTACGTCAACGAAATTACAAATTCTTGTCTCAAGGTCTCACGAGAAACTGTAGCGACTCCCTGGAATGCACAACTTGTTTTCCCTCTCCTCGTTCTGGAAGGCCACCAGTCCAGACTATGTTGATCTTTTTTTTTTTAAATTTAATTTAGGCTCGTGCAGTTTCCTCACCAATTTACACACTATGAGACATTTCCTCCACTCAGGGATTTCCCTTTTTTAATACCCATTTCCGTACATTTCATCTAATCGGCGATTTCCCGTTTTGAGTAACTTTTCCGTATATTTTAATTTTTTTTTAGATCATTGTATGTTATACAGCGAATTTGGTGAATTTTGACAACTACGTGAATCGTTTTTTGAGAGGTATTCGTGGTTCTCGTACCAAGAGTATTCAAACCATTTTAAAGGAAATTTGCGGGAAAAAAAAGACTACCAAAGTATGACAAGGGCCAAACGAATACGGTTTCAGCAAGCGAAATAGCAGAAACAGTCTGTCTAGAGATCTTTGTGGGTGAGAGCTAATTGATACCAAGGTATATGGAGTGGTAGTTGTACATTTAATTCTCTAGTTAGCATAGCAGTTCCAAATGTTTTTTTATTATTATTAAACGTAAGTGCAGACAAGTTCTTGATCATTTAATAAATTCAGTCCTACAGCTAGCTGTATAAGATTTTTTAAACAAAATTTTTCGTTTTTTTTTTTTTTTTTTTTTTTTTGAGTACATAAATGATTTTTGGTTAGGGGCTATTTTCATGCCTGTATGGGACGCATCTTGTTCAAGAAGCATGTGAAGTTGAAACGGCTGGGAATCTCGTCTATTCAAAGGTTCTACGGCGCTTGTAATATATTTCAAGTCTCTAAAATAAGAGGACAATATATCATTTAAGATGCTGCGTAAATCTTTGATTCTCACTAGTGGATCCTTCGACGCAACGTGGTTAATAAAATATCGGGCACATCAACTAATATAGCTTTTTCTTATGAAAAAGGAATAAATTCTGCTTCCATCGCGAAATGATTGATGGGCAGTGTGACGTCATTGCGTCGCACGAAGCGAACATGCGTTCAAGATGGACGCTGCTGCCAAATCGCCGATCCAGCCAGCTTCAAGTGATGTAAAACTAATTTTGCACTTTACAAGGTACTTTACGTCCTTGAAAGTGCTTGACTTTGTTAATAAAAAATTCAAGGCCTTGAATATCTTGAAATTGTTCACTACGTCCTTTAAAGTACTACTTAAATTTAATTCTTTGTTTCGCAATTTAAAATAATGCCCTAGCTTTGAGCAAGATGGAGACAAACTTGCGATTTGTTTTTAAGTACCTCATGTTTGTCGGAAAATACTGTTGAACTTGTTTAAATTTTGTTGACTCCTCTCATTTTCATTGGTTGATTACTGGACTACGAAAACTAATCTAGGCAACAACAAGAAAGCGAGTAGGCAAAAAAAAAAAACAGCTGAATGGGACACAAAAGATGCATGGCAAAACTCCTAACCTGCTTGGTGAAATTCGAGTGAAGGCAGTTGAACTAACCTCACCTAACAATATTAACATCTAAAGAAGCAATGAAAGTTGTTTTTTTTTCCTTCGGGCTTTTTATGTTTTCCTCTGCTTTTTTTTTCTGCACACTAATGATTAAAACATGAACGATTTAGTGTTAGGTGAGATATTGTTGGCTCATTAGCGCCAGTAAAACTAGGCTCTATTTGAAACCGAGTATAGTGGCCTTACTTGAATAAGTTTGTTGATTATCGAAGTCCTTGAAAAAATTGTTTTGGTCGTGGAAAAGTCCATGAAGAGTTGTATTAGTTTTGGAAAAAGTCCGTGAAAGTACTTAAACGTTTTTTGGTGTGGTCTTGTACGAATTCAGACTTCAGCATCCTCAAAACGAGCATGCACAACCAAGTGGGAAGGAGTAACGAAGCAGACATTCGGCATTAAAGACTGACCTTGTAATTACACAAGATACTATAAAGATTGTTGTATTAGGCAACTACTCCTCTGGGACTTGGAACCTGCGAGAGTCGGGAGATTAGTGTATCTTATGTTTTCACGAGGCCAGTTTTGTCGCTACCCTTTACCTTGTAATTTTTTTTGCAGAAAGGAGCTTTACCTCAAAGCCATGCTCGTGTCTCTTACCCAATATGTTCGGTCCTAAATGAATAGTTTTGAATACCTGCTCTCTGTTCTGAGGCAACCTTAGTTTAAGAGGAGTTAACCCGGCATAATTTATGTGTTTATTTTCTTTTTAATTCTTTTTCCTTTCACCTTTGATTTCGATTTTGCCCGAGGCAAGTCCAAGTTTTGACCGAGACAAAGCCAAAGGATCCAAGTGCATCATATGTAAGAAATTCCACTTTGAAACTCCCTCTGAAAATTTCATTTTGTGGCAATAAGTAATTTGTTTTGTAAATTTCTTTGAGCCTTAAGTCAACCGAAGCAATTTAATGCTTGTGTGGCTGAACCGGCTCAATTTTGAACATTGCCAGAGATTTTTGAGAGAAGAAATATCTGGTAAAGGGAGGGGACAGCATAGGGATTATTTTGCAGATCTTTTCAAGACTTTCAAAATGATAAACCTTGAAAAAAAAAATTGGCGCTTCACGTGCAATGGGTGTAAAGCAATTGCTGTGGAATCTATCGAAGTCTTGGAATATAGCCTGCATCTGCTATTTTTCGTAACGTGTCAGGGACGTTAGATATTTTCCAAAGTACTACGGGTGGTGTGGACCATTGAGGGAAAAGCTAGACATGTTTACCAACTGTACGGGGAGGCAGGGGAAGAAATTCTTCTTCCTCCCCCCCCCCCTTCACCCCAAGAACACTTTCTGCATTATTAATATTTTTTTGTATAAAAATAAGGCCCTCCTTATCGTTCGCCCCTCCCCGTACACAACTTACTGTGCAGCTCTGCTGTCGTTCTTAAAGTTGTGTAAACCCGCTGACGAATTTAACACAAGTTTGTAGTTTTGAGGTACTAGTAAACAGGGAAGGCTAAAAGTTGGAGGGGCGTAAACTGAATTTGCCAAAATTTTCCTCCTTTTTGCACGTGTCTGCTATTTCCGAAGTGTATTTCCTTTGTTGATATGTCGTTCTTATTGCACAGCAAGAAAGAATGTAGCGTAAGTGTTGTACGTGCATTGGACTCATCCGGATTCTTTTGTAGAGCTGCAAGGCCAAAGCGAATTTAAGGCCATTTTAATTTACGTATGAAAATACCATAAACACTCGTCGGAGCATTCGGGACTGCAGTGAAGTCCGGGTGTGAATGTCTTATTCCAGTTTTATTTGAACCTGTGTGAACCTGGGCCCTATACTACCAGAGGACCGAGATGAAACAAGACTGAGAGGTGCTCTTGGATAATAAAACCACTGTGGTCTCTATCGAGACCATAGTGGTTAAGGCCAGGAGTGAACCTGAGATCTACCTGAGGACTGAGATGAGACAAGACTGAGGGTTGATATTGGAGGATAATGAACACCGTTTCATTATCCAAGGTCAACACTCAGTCTTGTTTCATCTCGGTCCTCTGGTAGTACAGGGCCCAGGTTCACTCCTGGCCTAAACCACTATGGGCTCGGCTGAGATCATGGTGGTTGCATTATCTAAGGGCAACCACCAGTCTTGTCTTATCTTGGTCCTCGGGTAGCATTCGGCCCAGGTTCATTCCTAGCCTTAACCCACCTTCGTGCATTCGGAAGAAAGGGTCTTGGAAATGCGCTCATGGTGATGTCAATGACGTCCAAGTGCAAAAGATTCTAGGTATTTCCTAGCAGAATTGTCCCTCTCTGTTCTGAGGCAACCTTAGTTTAAGAGGAAGTTAATCCGGCATAATCTTTTCAATTCTTTTTCCTTTCACCTTTGATTTCGATTTTGCTCGAGGCAAGTCCAAGTTTTGACCGAGACAAGACCAAGTTGGACTTAACACCAAGTCCCTCCTACCCTCATTTGTGAGGGGTTTCAACCTAAACATCTCAACGTTTTCACGGAACGCCCCTTTCCACCGGGATCAGCGTAGCCTGCCAGGGACCTGAAAATATTCTGCTTCTTCGTTTCAATCTCCACACAACTCATTTTTAAACACTTCGTGTTATTTGTCTGTCAAAGTTACAAGGTTTTCTAAAACGTTGTGGCTATGTACATGTCGTTCTGTTTTCCGTCGTTGGAATGTGTGTGTTTGTTGCTGCTATGCTGTGTCAGGTTAGTTGCATTGGCTCAAATTTAATCACTAAGGTGACGAATTTCTTATGCAGGGAACGAGCGCCATAGCAATGTGACAAAGCGATGAATCAAGTGATCGGTCTTGGCCAATAGTGTGCGACAACTCTCGAAGGGTGCATTTATGCAACAAGTTATTTGCTAGTCCGTCGTTGTTATTTACGCCGAGTTTCCAGTTACTGCTAACGGAATGTGGCAATACGTTAACAAAGGTGCTATAAATAAAAGGACAAAAAAAAAAACAAAGGTCCAGCCATAATTTTAATCTTTGTCATTTCCAAGTGCGAAAGATCCTGAGGGTTGTTCGACTTTCCGAAATTCGACTATTCTCCCACAAAGAGCAGCTTCTATCGGTGATTAAATGATGGTAGAAAGTATACCATCTCGTAAGTGAGAATTCAAAATCCAACACGGTTCCCCATTTCGGGTGTCGAATCGAAAACAAACATCGAATGCTGGCATTCAGAAATCGGTCCGCCATTTTGTACTGCAGTAGGAATTGTTTTCTTATTGTCATAATCGACATCATGCTGTGTGTGTGTCATACTTAGTGTCGCGAGCCAATAGGAGAGGATCTCTGTCCACATTGTTGCCATGGTACTATGTATAGACAGCTCGAATGCCACATCCTCCATTAAAGGCGAAAAGGAACCAACTAAGTTGAATCTAGCGAGCGAGAAAATTTACGTTGTGAGTGGTTCTGCAAACACGGCCTAATACACCAATTAAGTCATTCGAAAGTGCACTTGGAGGTACATGCTCGAAGGTGCACATATACGCAACCACATGTATTGTGAGGTGCTCGGGGAGTAGACGATTGAATCCAAGAATAATCTCAAACCCAATTTACTCGTTACTGCATAGCTAGGGGACTATGCACTGAGAACACATATTAGGCATTAAACACAAGTTGCAGCTTGGTCTAATCCTAGCAGAGTCCAGGGAGACAACTTTTCGAGTCGTCTACCCCACACCAACTGGCTTCCCATCGTATTTATACGCGGACCAGGACAATAGAAGTTGCCTGAGGCATTACGTTGCGTAACCACTCAACAGGTTGGAGCCGCCTCTAACTGGTTTGAACAATAGAGTAGCCTCGTTCCCGGCTGTTGACGTTCGGCCAACTTCCGCTATAGACGGAAGTTGACAGGACGCCAAGCAGCTTATGTAACTGCAAGGTGCACCGTGTGCGTTCACACAAGGTGCGCCCTGCTATTCGTAAATAGCGTGTTACAGTATGGAACTCCACGGCTTTTGCATCCTTCCACTAACTTCGTTAAAGGTTAGGGAACAACTCTTTCTGGTTACTTCTCGTTAGTGATGTTTCCTCTATTATAAAAAGTTACGGAAAGTCGGAAAAAGCATTGCGTGTAGTAACACGCAATGCTTATTCTGACTTAACATAACTTTTTATAATAGAGGCTGGTTTTCAATTATATTAGTGTGTGTATTTGTGTGAATCATTAATGTCGTCATGGTTGGTTGATTGCAGTTTGCCCGATTAGCATGCATTAGCGGTTTACGGCTTTGGTCCCGAATTGCCCATTTGGACTGTTATTGCCTCCTAAGGAAAGGATTTAATTTTGTTATGGACGTTGAGGCTTCAAAGAGCCATTGAGGTGCGTTTGATGGCAAAATCGGAAGATGAGGTGTGCTCTAATTTTATGTTTGGTTGTTGGAATAGTCTGAGCAGTTTTCCAGTTGCTCTCCGAAAATTTAACTTCCCCCTCAGTGTACCCCGCCTTTCAAGTATTTCGATTTTGAAAAACGTCCTGTTTGTTTGGTGTTTATATCAAGGCTTTTTGCCGGGACAGTGGCAAAAACGTGGCTTTTACCGTTTTTTCCCCGGTTATTACTGGCTAAAACTGGCAAAAACCAGCAAGCCGCTTCGTACGCTTACTTTAACAGTAAACGATATTCTTCTCACAATACTATGCACATTTTTGACAGTTAATTGCATACATTTGCATAGATATTGTGAGAAGAATATCTTTTGCCGTGAAAATAAGCATATGAAAGAAAGAAGTGAATATGAATTTTCAAAGTAAAAGATACGACGTTTTCAAGTGTGCTTTTATAATTTGCCAATGTTTGACTATTTTAGGGCACACTTTTTTTTTAAATTATACTTCAAGTAGATTTTTGCCATATTCTGGCCAAATGGGCAAAAACATGGCACAAACGGAACGGTAAAAACCATGGTAAAAACTGGTTTGTGGCAAAACCCTGCCAACCCTGATATATTATTATGGTATTCAGGAGGCAGAGTTTCTGTCATGCCTTCTTTTTTCTTTTCATCGGTTCAAAAATGGCTGCCGCAAGCTGTCTCGAAAGGGTTAGGGGTTGCCAGGGACAACCGAAGTCGCTGCGTGCTTTCTTGATGGGTAACAGGAGAGTGTAATGTACTGTTGGTCCCTTCGTGGGCGTTATTTTTGCCTAGCTTTCGTGTCTTTCTGCTTTCTCTGCTTTGATATTAGGGACGAGCACTCGAGAGGATTGGAAAAAGAACCTAATGGGATTCTGACTAGTTTGTCCCTTCCGCCAGCATAACACGCACTATCTTTTCACTGTAATTCGGTCGTGAAATTTGCGCCCTTCCATCTTGTGGTGGAAGAAAGCTGGCGTTCTCGGAAATGGTCCCTTAAGGGCGCATGTTAAGGATTTACGGGACCCAATCATCCCTGCACTAGTGAAAAAATTACTTTCACAATTAAAAAAAAAAGTGCAATGTGCTGGAAAAAATTACTTCGCTATTTTGAAGAGAATATTAATCAATGCTTACGCCAATTTGGAAGTTTCTGGCTTCTACTGTTTTGCGAATTTTCGGCAGGATTCACTATAAGTTTTTCAACTAAGTCTTCCGCCTTCATCAGGCACTGGGTGATTAGCACACTAACGTAACATCACTTAATGACATAGTAGAAAAACTATAGTGAATCCTGCCGAAAATTCGCAATATAGAAGAAGTCTGCAACTTCCAAGTTGGCGTAATATTCGCTTCAAAATTTGTAAGACAAGCCAAGTAAAATGAGCCTTTGGCATTCAGAATTACTTTGCAATTATGAAAAAATGTGCAATGTGCAGGAAAACCTTTACAATTAAGGAAAATGTGCAATTTGCAGGAAAAAAATACTTTTATATAGAAAATAATGTGCAATTTGCAGGATAAAATTACTTTTACAATTAAGAAAAAATGTGCAATTTGCAGGCAAAAATTACTTTTAAAATTAAAAAAATGTGTGCAGAAAAAAACTTTTACAATTAAAAAAAAATTAATTAAACATGGTACGCTATTTACCAAAATTGTCCCTTGAAGGCGTTCAACGCTCGAAGTGCCTGAGGAAGGTGGGAGATCCGTCAAAAAGATAAAGACCACCGAAAATTCGCACCCTGATTTGTGACAATCAAGGGACAATTTTGGTAAATAGCGTACCATGTTTAATTAATTTCTGTTACCCACTAAAACAATGAGCCTTTCGGCCTATCGTGTTAAAAAAAATGTCCAGAAAAAACTACTTTTACAAATCATATCAAACGCCCAGCTCTTTTGCCAAGTTAATCCCATGGAGTAATGGTTTGACGGTTAAACAAATAACAAAACATCTAAAAACTGCTTCTTGTACAGTTTTCAGGTACTTCATTTAACGTTTGAAACTTTAGACGGTGGGATTAGCTTGGTGAAAGAGCTTGGCGTTTGATAACACGACTTCAAACGTCCAAAGAGCTCGTCGAGAATCCTTGAACAAATTTTGTTTTTGGGAATTGATAAGATCCATTTTTTTCTGCCGCAGTAGGTTTAGTAGGTTGAGGTGTGTCTTCGTGTTTGTTGAATGTGATGCATTGCCCGGAGCATTGCTGCGCATATTCATTGTTCAGCCGTCACTAGCTGTAGTGGTTCTTGCGACCTCTGTGTAATCACAGCTAGGCCAGGTAACATGGGTTTTTCCCCGATTGCAAAGCATTGCACAACTGCTCTCGTGGACGTATCACCATCCTCTTTCGCAGGTATAAAAGACTGGAAGCAATGCCCAAACCACAGATCCGGTGTATGGGTAAACTTACATACAGGTTGAGCTTTGCATTAACCCCACGGTGAACGGCATATAACCGTCCTAATTAGCTTGGGCAAAGGATAAAATACACCTTAATTCAAGATGCTCTTTAGAGCTCGGTGATGGGAAACCAAATCGAATCGCGGCATAACAGCGGATTGCCGGGGACCGACAGTAAATCCCTTTTTTTCCGTAGTCATCACCATCCACTAGGGATGGGTCGGTAACCGAAACCGAAACCGAATTTTCGGTTTTTACTGAAAATCGACACCGAAACCGATTCGGATTTTGTGTCGGTTTTTCGTATGGTGTTCGAAAATCAAAAAATGATTTGTTGTTTTACATTTTTTTTTAATAATTATCATTTTCTACGTATAAATGACAGCAAAGCTCCTAGCTATTAAAACGACAATAGTAGAGGAAAATGGTGCCACAGCTATAACCACGGTCTATGACGCTGCTGAAAGTGAAAGCAGGAGTAAGTTGAAGCTGGCAATACTACTGTTGCAAGGATAAAAATTAGGAAAATCTGGATTGGGGTGGATGGTGGCAAAAACCGATACCGAAACCGAGGTTTTTTGGGTGTGGAAACCGGAACCGAAATCAAAAAAATGAAACCGACCCATCCCTACCATCCACCCAAAACCAAAACTGGTAGAAAAACCCGCCAAGTTTCCAAAAACGATCGGCCTTTGAAGGTTGTGATATCATTCAACCACGGAAAGGCTACCAAGGTCAATCCTATTAGCCAAGTGAATCGCACCGACTAATAGTTCGAAAGTTAAATTGAAACTTGGAGATTGCTACTCGCTGTAGCAATCTTTAAGTTTTCATTTAACGTCCAAAGTATTATTGGGTGCGATTAACGTGGCTAATAGGGTTGACCTTGGTAGCCTTTCCGTGGTTGAATGATATCACTACCTTCAAAGGCCGATCGTTTTTGGAAACTTGGCGGGTTTTTCTACCAGTTTTGGTTTTGGGTGGATATCACAACTTTCGTAGGACTGTGAACGTACATACGGTTACACCGTCTTATCTTCATGTGTACCTTTTTTATAGAGGAATTCATTTCTATAAATTTTCACATTTATAATCGTCAATCCCATTTTTGCACACGCTCACTTCGCTCATTCAATCAGCGCATCCCCTTCAGTTTAGTTTCCCTGCATCTTCCCCTAACCGAATCGCGGTAACAGCGGTTGCCGGGGGCCGACAGTTAATCCCTTTATTTCCGTAGCCATCACCATGAGAAATCCTCCCAACTCGCATTGGGAAAAGTAGCAATTCTTTTCTCGTGCTATTGTTGGGTTGCCTAAGTCTTCGTGTTCATTGTTGTAATCAAAATATGTTCTGCATTGTTTTTTTTATTGAAGGAAAATGCTGTAGCCTAACTGCTCTTAAAATAGTTCCGAGATTGATTGGTAACTTTGAATTTGGGGTTCTCCAACCTCCCCAAACCAGCAAAAGGCACGTCCCATGGTTAAACTATACCTATGTGCAAAATTTAAGCTTCATGCACCGCATGGAAGAATTCACTTTCGCGAAGTTAGCTAGTTTTGGTGTAGTAATTATTATGCAATATCAAGGTTATTCGCACCTTTTTTTCCAACAAGGAAACGTTAATCGGGGTCACTCATAGTGACTTTTATGTGTCCCCGATTCAGTGGCGTTACTGGGTCTTGTATACTGAGGGGAAAACACAGGTCATTTAGCCGAATGGTGTGGAGGGCGAAACCAGTAACAACTGGGGGTCTGGGGCACTGTGAGCTACCCCAGCGGGCTGACGCATGTTTGCTGTTTTACGGCATTTTCTATCCTTGTAAAAAGTGTCGTTGGAAAGTCAGTTTTGCTGACTGCATTATATGCAATAAAAGCTAAAATGTAAATCTTTCAGTTCTTCATACTTGATACTTATTTTTTAAAAACGCTTTTGATGCTTGGTTAGAAATGTTGGTAATTTTAAGCAAAATGTGGCGTTAATAATTGTCTTTAGTAGTTGTCTTACTGTTTAAAATACGTCTTCCGGATAGTCACGGGTTTTTTTTAGCTGTGCAAAAGATGATTTGGCCAATTTGCGAATAAGCCTTCAAAATACTAGGGGGGGGGGGCGGCGGCAATCGCCCCTTTGCCGCTCCCCTCCCCCCACCAGTTACGCCACTGCCCCGATCATGCTAAGTTGTAGCCTTTTCTGTCACATTGTAATGTTTCCTCAGATACCTGAAAACTGCCAAACTGCCCTAGCTGTAAAAGACGAGCAAATTTCTACTGGTCGCCATGTTCATATAATTATATTTTATGTGGATAGGACGTATGTTTATGTTGCCTGGGCGACTAGTGTGTCTTAATAGTGGTTCACAGGGACGTGCACAAGCCCCCGAGAGACCAGGGGCAAACTTTTTTTCTGGGAACCCCCCCCTTTTTTTTTGGTGTCTTAACCTCTTTTTACCCCCTTTTTTGTGTGGGACTTAACCATTTCTGCCCCTCTTTGCACAACTTGCTTAGCCGTTATTGTCCTTTTTTTGCGTTTTTTAGGCTCTTTTACACCATTGCTCCACCGAAAAAGGGCACTTTTTTCAGAAAAAAAAAAGGGTGCACTTTTTGCTTGAGGCAGTGACGGTGTCAGAACTGA